>CANYBF010067124.1:0-44517 GCA_948192965.1 Dalechampia spathulata
ATTTCAATCCATTAACAATCACTACAATCTCATACCAATCAATACAACATCATTCTCACATTTATATCCATCAACTATTAATTCAAGCATCCATTCAATACATTTCATACATCAATCCACTCAATATCACTAATTAATATGCTCATAACTTAAGCATCAATCAATTCATGCAACATTACTAAGAACATAACATAAGGGATTGTTCCCTTAAAGCTCTCATTCCAGAGATAGGATTCACAAGGGAAACAAAATACAAGCAATGAATCAACTAGCACAAACCTCAATTACAAGCAGACACTAACTCAAGCCTCTAGCCTCAACACCGTCACTTCTAACTTCAATCTCGCTTCCTCAAGGGTTTTGGTAATTTAAGAAGGAAGAACTGAAAGAATACGTAGGGTTTAAGGAATTTCAGAACGGAAGAAATGAAGAAACTTACGAAGGAAGCTCGATTAAAAACACTCAAAAAGTCAACAAAATGACGTCAAAACCACTGTCACGACTCGTGACACCCCAAAATTGCCTGCAGAAAGCGATAAACATTACCCTTCACGACTCGTGACACTACTCGTGAACCCCTTCATGACTCGTGACACTACTCGTGAACCCCTTCACTACTCGTGAAGGCCAAAAATCCTTCAGAAACAAGCCCAAACTCACTGTAACGACTCGTGACACTCCCTCACGAGTCGTGCTCGACCAAAAACTCGACTATCAAAGGCAAAACCTACTGTAACGAGTCGTGATGACCCCTTCACGAGTCGTTACAGTAACAATTCTACCATACACACTCACAAAACCCTCTGTAACGAGTCGTGATGCCACTTCACGAGTCGTTATAGACACTTTTCAGGCACAATCTTGCTTATTGGCAAGCCGTAGTGCCCGAAAACCTGTCTCACTCTAAACCACACTTCCAAACACAAACCTAAGCACAAATACTCATCGTCCCTCATCCAACCGAGAAGGCACGCTTCCCGATAAGGCGACGACACACAATCAAACACAATCACATACGCATATTCGCATAATATATTCATACACACACATATATTTCTCAAGGTATTCTCATTCACATTTATTCAATGCAATCCATACACATATTCATATACTTATACGCATACTCATACATATATACACATATACACATACGCATACATATATTTATACACGTATACATACGTGTAAACATACAAACTCCTAGGGTCCTAGACGCGGGCGTAACATATAGTACTCGAACATGTTATAGAGATAAGGTTAGAAAAGGAGAGACAATGGCAAGGACATGCAACCATGCAAGAAGCTTTGAGTTCAAAACATGGAAAAAGAGGAAGAAGAGAATACCATAGTCGGAAAAAGGAGGGAAGATAAATAAATAATAAACAAATCAAATTATTTAATATTTAATTTGATCAAATTTTATTTAAATTTATTTATTAATTTGACTTAGTTGAATTTAAATTTGATTTTAAAGTTCATTTTATAAACAAAACAATCTTAAATTTATTGATGTTTAATTTATTTATGCTTGTAAGTTAATTTAAAGAATGTTTGTTTAAGCTTGTAAGTTAGTCAAATCTATTTATAAATTATAAACTAAATTAAATATATTAATTAACTTTGAGCATATTAAGTATTTATAAGTTGAAATTATAAACGTTAACTTTATGTTGATATTTCGATTTTAATGATTGTCAAAACTTGATAATCATTTATTTTAAGTTTATAATTAATTAATTAAATTATATTTTATTAACTATTATAGGTTTGAAAGTAATATTTTCTATCTATTTAATTATTGTTAATTATGGTTTTGGTATTTCATATGATTGATTAATTTAAGTGGATAATTATTATATATTTGATAAATATTTTGATTGAGATCTTAATTGGATAAATAATATATTTAGTGATTATTTGAGTTGATAATTATCTGAATAATATTATTATGATTATTTTCAAATATGAAAAAATAATTATTTTATCTCTTAAAAGATATTTTTTAATTTTATTTGTTTCCAAAATGGTTTATTTGTAGATTTAATATTTTTCAAAAATCAAATATATTAAGTTGTACATGTAGAAGGAATCAACTACAAAGTATTACCTATATTTGTGGAAGTATATCAAGCATACATTAAGGGTGATTTTTTGGAAGATTATTTTAGTAAGATATCTTATAATTTTATTAATAAATTTTTAAAAATATATATACTTTATAGAGCTCAAATCAATTATTATTTCAGAAAATAAAATCCCTCTTTAATAAAATAATTTTTTGAAAATTACTTCCATACCCTAAAAATATAAAGTTTTCAAAAATCAGTTTTTGAAATAAATTTGTTTATCACTTAAATCTAACTTGTTGATTTAACGTGACCGAAGTTATTTTCAAATTGATTTTGATTAACTTACATATTTATACTCTATATATTTATGTATTATAATTGTAATATTTTCAAGTATAAATATATGAATTTTGATTGAATTTCTTGTACAATAAACAAATAAGACAAGGACTAAATTGATATACATCTAAAGTGTTTATAAAAGTTTAATTTTTAATATGAATTATAAGGGTTATGAGAATTTTATTTTAAACGATTTATTTATTTTGAAATGATTGTTAAGTCTTCTATATTGTATTGTAAGGAAGTAACTTGATTTCACTTGGTTGAAATTATCAAGTCAACTTGTTAAAACTTGAAGAAATTGTGAGTTAACGTACTAAAACTCTCATTTGTAAAAGTTTAAAGTTAGTCTTGAAAACTTATATTGAATTGATTTGAGTCTCAAAATATTGATTTTAAGAGAATTGAAGTAGTTATTTAGATCAAACCACTATATATTGCATACTCACTGTTTCTTCTATTATCCTTTTATTTTATAGCTTGCTAATTTTCAAATATTTTACTTTTTTTATAAAAATAATTTCACTTTTATCAATTTATTATTTTCCAAAATAAAGTTTTCTAAAAATGATCAATTTTTTTCATAAATTTTGATTCATTTTTATATTGAGTTATTTAATAGTTTATTTTATCATAAATAATTTACTAAAATTTAAATTAGCATTGATTTGAAAAATAATTTACTAAAATTATTTTAAATTTTTTAATCTGTCAATTCATTTTCCTTTTAACTACTATTTTGAAACTAACAATAAACTTAAAAAATAGAATAAAATTAACTTTTTATTTTAAAATTTATAAACATATAACTCATGAGTTAGTTCAATCAAATATTTTGATAAATTTTTATTTTTTAATACTTGATTTACTTTTTTAAAAAAAATTTATCACCAAATTTAATTATATAAATTTGTTAATGTATTTTGAAAGGTATAAGAATTGTATAAGTTAAATAAAATTATAAAATTTAATTGATTTTATTAAGATTTTTTATAAATATGAAATATTATATTTTATATTAATATACTTTCATAAATTATTGTTTTATAAATTTAATGAAATATTTCATAAATTAATTATATGTATATTAAATATGAAATTGAATATAAATAAATTTTAATTTAATTATAATATAAAATTAAATACACATAATTTATTATATAATAAAATAATTAATAATTAATAGTTATTTTAATGATAATTATAGCTCTTTTTTTTTTGGGATCAAATACATACTATTGCTTATCAATTACTTATAAAATTTGACTAAACATATAAACGTTTAAATTTTTTACTAATTAAAAATTAAAATTAACTTATAAGTACATGATATTTATAAATTAAGTTAAATATTTCCTTATTTATGAGCTAATGAAGTAACTTAGATTTTAAATTTATTATAAACTTATTTATATTTTAAAATATTTGATCGATAATAATTATATATCATTTTTCTTATTTTTAATTGAATAATTCAATATTTTGCATAGATTTTGCTAGACCAAAAATTTATAAGTTAATTAATTTATAATATTTAAGTGATTTTTGTTAAGAAGGTTATCTTTAATTTTAATTTATATTTAGCTTGTTAGAAATATTAATTGAATTTGAGTTGAATTCAAGATTATATCAAATATTTTTCTCAAAATTTGACTTATTTTAATTCATTTGGACTGTAAGCGGCAACGGAGTTACTAATAATGGTGGGTTGGAAGCTTGAAAGTGTCCTTTCATGTTACGACATTGTCGTTTATTGTTTGAAAGACCATATTACCCTTTGGTGGGTGTCCTCTAGGCTAACAACAGTCGCATCAAACAAGTCTTTTCATGCATGTGTTAATTGCCACCACCACCCACTACCATCATATAACAATGATATTATTAAATAATAAACAATAAACAATAAACAATAATGATATCCTTATTTCACTTGATGTTTTCCTTTAACAAAGAATCACCATTAAAGTCTTTTTTTTTATATATATTTTTATTTCCAATTTTTATTATATCCTTAATTTGTTAATTCATCATTATTATTTTATTAATTTCCAAATCAATATTAATCATGTAAAACTAAACTTTAACATATATGTCTTACTTCACATCAATTTTAATTTTATTACCATATAATAAATCATCTATAACCTTCATATTAATATTTATATTTTAGAAAAATATTAATATTAAATTAATAAAAAATGATAAATATCATAAACAATAATAACAAATTAATTCAAAATATTCTATTAAAATCATGTTAGCTTGATTTTAGATTTATTAACTTACAAAAAAACTAATTAAAGTCTGAATAAAACACAACAATTAGAAAATTTATATAAAGTAAAGAATTAAAATCTATATATTATTTCCCAAAAAAAAAAAGCTGTGCTGAATGATTACAACTTTTATTATGTATAATCATATAGATTTGTATTATAAATTATGAAATAATTATTAATATTTATAAAATTTTAATTCATTTTTATGATTCGAAACTAATAAAAGCCATATACCTTTTCAATTCAAATTCTTAAATGAATAAAATTTAATTTAATTTTTAGATTCTAATTTAATTAATATTATCATATTTCAAAATCATAAAATAATTATTACTCCATAATTTAATTTAAACTTAATAAAATACTTTTTTCCAAAAAATTTATTATTTGAAAGTCATCATGTTAAATAAAATTAATTAATAATATTTAAATTAAGTGATGTTATTGAATAATAGAGTTCATTAAATAATAAAAAAAGAAAAAGAATTTGAACAGATTTGCTGGCGGCGTTTAAAAATAGAAAAAAAAAGGGGTCTTAATTACGTTCCAATCTCAAATACAAATCGTAATTATCCAAAAGCAATCTAGTTCAAATGGTCCGATGCCTTTTCCTATGAAGAAGGAACGACGTCGTGTTGGACCCAGTAAATTTGTCACTGTCCTGAAACATTCTTGAAGAAAGATAAAAATACATGTACATTGGAAACATCATTTCCTTGTTTTTTTGACTGTCCTTACGTAATCATCCACGTGGCAATCATACACTTCATCCAAATCTTCATTTGTTTCCTATAAATAATGAATCACCTGATTCGACACCGTTTTTTCAATCTGCCTTTTGGTTATCCTTTTGCTTATTATAGCGGCAAAGCCAACTGCTTCCCTACTTAAATACAATACTACAATACAAAAAAGACAATACTGCTCCCTTGTGTATATATATATATATATGCATATTTCTACATCAAGTAAGAGATCTCTAGAGCTTCTGTTCAAAGTAAGGAATTCGTGTAGCTAAACGTAAACTCATAATAACTCAAGTTATATTCCTAGGCAACCTTTCACATGATTCTTTTCGTTTTTTTAGTCTCTTGGTGGATTTGCTAATTGTTTTCGAGTATATACTGAGCTATTTTTCCCCTCTTTTCTGGGTGGTGAACAGTGATGGGTGTTAATTGGAGACGTTTGATGCTGATGTTTTGAGCTTGTTGTTCAAGTTTTTTGTTTTGTTTTGTTGGGTAGCTAAAAAGTTTGAATTTTTAGCTTGGTAGATGGTGTTTTAAGTCTAATTTTGTTGTGAAAGGTTTGAACTTTGTGGTTTTAAGTTTTGACTATTGAGTTCACCCATCAAATATTGTGGTTTTTATCCTTGGTTTTGGCGTTGTATTTTGCAATCTGTGATAATGGGTATGCCATGCTTTTGGTTGTAGTGTAGTTGTAAGTGTGGTGACTTTCTGTTTGGTGGTTTACGAGTGTCGGTATGAAGGGAGCTTTGTTTGGCCTTTGGTTTTGGCTGGGGTAGTTAAAGAGACCAATTTGAGTATAGCGCCCAGAGAAAAAATGACAAGGAGGGGCTTACATTTTAGCAAGCTGTACTCCTTTTCCTGTTTTAGATCTTCGTTTAGAGATCACCATGCTCAAATTGGGCAAAAAGGGTACTCTAGGGTGGTGTATTGCAACGATCCTGATAATCCAGAGGCAATTCAGCTCAATTATCGCGGTAATTATGTATCTACTACCAAGTATACGGCGGTTAATTTTATACCCAAGTCTTTGTTTGAGCAGTTTAGGAGGGTTGCAAATCTGTATTTTCTGGTTGTAGCTTGTGTTTCATTTAGTCCTTTAGCCCCCTATACTGCAGTCAGCGTTTTAGCACCTTTGATAGCAGTGATTGGAGCTACTATGGCTAAAGAAGGTGTCGAGGATTGGAGGCGAAGAAAGCAGGTAATGTCTGCCTTACTTTTACTTGCAGTGATCTATTTTTGGTTGAGGACCTTGTGATTGTGTCGGTAGGTTTTGCATTCAGTTTCATGAATGCTGTGATTGTGAATATATATGATTTAAAATCCAAACCACCCGTGGTAATTTCTTGTACACATCACGACTGGTTGGAAGTGTGTTGATGCAGCTATGAAAGATGGGGATGAATAAGTTTAAGGGCGTTCTCAAGGACATATATAAATTTAAAACAATTTATACGCTAGTGGATCTCTCTCCATCTTCTTTCAATGTCTATTAATCTTCATATAGCAAACTCTCATTAGCATTGCTTGATCTAGTTCTGAATTGCTTGTACTGCGAAAATTATCCCCACTACATTGGTGTTACTCGATTCCCTTCTTTGGAAGTTGTTTGTGCTAATTTGTATGCATAATTTGCTTACTTAAGTGTATTGTATGGATATATAGTCGATTACCTATGTCAACCTTATTAGATGTGGCTTTCTGAAAGTATGTAATCAATGCAGTAAATGAGCATGCATGCTCTCCAAAACTTAAAAATTCATTTTAACAATATTGATATATTACTTGTGTTCTCTCATGCACGCATAAGCTCTTATATCAACATTGCACATCACTTCCCATGTTTATCGCTTATTTTCCTCTCAAATTCAAAGATGACAGATTGAACTTTGAATGGCTCAGGATGTAGAGGCCAACAATAGAAAGGTCATGGTGTATAATAAAGATCACACTTTTCGTAAGACTAGATGGAAGAATCTTCGAGTTGGCGACCTCATTAAGGTGTCTAAAGATGAATATTTTCCTGCTGATTTGCTTCTGCTTTCATCAAGCTGTGAGGATGGTATTTGTTATGTAGAGACCATGAATCTTGATGGAGAGACTAATTTAAAATTGAAGCATGCCTTGGAGGTGACATGCTCTCTACATGTTGAAGGATTCTTCAAAAATTTTTCAGCTGTTGTGAAGTGTGAGGACCCGAATGAAAATCTTTTTTCCTTTGTTGGAACTTTGGAGTATAATGGAAACCAGTACCCACTTTCACCACAACAATTACTTTTAAGAGATTCCAAGCTCAAAAACACTCAATACATATATGGTGTTGTTATTTTCACCGGGCATGACACCAAAGTGATGCAAAATGCTGTGGATCCTCCTTCTAAGAGAAGTAAGATAGAGAGGAAAATGGATAAGATAATATACATCCTCTTTAGCTCTTTAATTTTGATATCATTTATTGGATCTTTATTTTTTGGGATTGAAACTGAAAGAGATGTAAATGGTGGAGAGTATAGAAGGTGGTATCTTCGGCCAGATGCCACAACGGTGTTTTATGATCCTCAAAGAGCATCACTTGCTGCATTTTTTCATTTCTTAACAGGGCTTATGCTGTATGGATATTTGATACCTATATCCTTGTATGTATCAATTGAAATTGTGAAGGTGCTACAAAGCATTTTCATTAACCAAGACCTGTATATGTATCATGAGGAAACTGACAGGCCTGCACGTGCTCGCACATCTAATTTGAATGAGGAACTTGGGCAGGTTGATACTATACTATCTGATAAAACAGGTACTTTGACTTGTAACTCGATGGAGTTTGTCAAAAGTTCAATAGCAGGGAGTGCTTACGGGCGTGGAATGACAGAAGTAGAAATGGCTCTGGCAAAAAGAAGAGGTGGTGGACCTTCAGAAGATGATGGTGCATCTGATCAGCCTGATGACGATGGTAACCTAGCTTACCCGGCAAAGTCTATAAAGGGATTCAACTTCGGAGATGAACGCATAATGAATGGCCAATGGGTTAATGAGCCTCACTCAGATGTCATACAACAGTTCTTCCAAGTGTTAGCCATTTGCAATACTGCAGTTCCTGAAAATGTTGAAGAATCAGGTGAAATATTTTATGAAGCCGAGTCACCAGATGAAGCTGCATTTGTCATTGCTGCACGGGAAATTGGCTTCGAATTGTGTGAAAGGACACAAACAAGCATCTCTTTGCGTGAGTTAAACCTTGTAACTGGTAAAAAAGTTAAACGGTTAGTTTTCATGATCTTGTTTTCTTTTCCTTTTTTGCAAATGACTTAGCATAGTGTTTCTTGCTTCGTGTTTCAAACTTGTTTACCTTAGTTATGAAATTGGAAATTGATCACGTGCAGAAAAGCAACCTCCTCTGAATAACATCTATACTTGCAATGCATGGAATCAAGCCTGCTTGTGATCTTCTCATTATGCTGTTTCTTTTAACTTAACTGTAAGTAGGGTTGAGTAGATTTCAGTTAAAACCGAAAAACCTAACCAAAATTCATTTTCTATATGCAACAGGACATACAAACTTCTTCAGGTCTTAGAGTTCAGTAGTGCTCGCAAAAGAATGTCTGTGGTGGTGAGAAATGAAGATAACAAACTATTTCTCCTTTCGAAGGGTGCAGACAGGTTTTTATCCTGTTCAGAGAAACTTTAAAGTTTATAAAGTTGTAAATTGGTAAACTAAAATTACATTTGAATTTCCATACCTGTATATATAGTGTGATGTTTGAAAGGCTTTCAGAAGATGGTCGGTCGTTTGAGGTGAAAACCAAGGAGCACATCAAACGATATGCTGAGGCAGGTTTGCGTACCTTGGTGATTGCATACCGTGAGCTTGGTGAAGATGAGTATCAAAGATGGGAAAAGGATTTTTCAAAAGCCAAAGCGACAGTAACTGCTGATCGAGATGTTTTGGTAGATGAAATTGCTGATAAAATTGAAAGAAATTTGGTTCTGCTCGGTGCTACAGCTGTTGAGGACAAATTGCAAAAGGGGGTCTGTTCTAGGGCCTTCCTTATCTTTGTTCCATATTTCAGAATGTTTGTTTTTATTGTTATCATAAGATATAGAAGCTAATCCCATGACAACATAAAACCAGATCCCAGCTAATTTTGATATGCATAATTCTTAGTACTTGTATATATACTTCTGCTGGTTGATAAGAGTACATATTGTTCTTGTTTTCAGGTTCCCGAGTGTATCGAGACGCTGGCGCAAGCTGGAATTAAAATATGGGTTTTAACTGGTGACAAGATGGAAACAGCAGTAAATATAGGGTAGGAGATGAACTTTTCGGTGTACTGTTATTATCTTAAAGGTTCTAAAATACAACTAACTAATGCATTTCTTCCAGGTATGCATGTAGTCTTCTGAGGCAGGATATGAATCAGATTACAATCACATTGGAAACCCCAGATATTGAAGCTTTAGAGAAACAAGGGAACAAGGAGGCAATATCCAAGGTACATAATTTCAAAGCTCATTGCCGGTTCTTTCGTTTTTTTCATGTTATGAAATTTCTGTAATTCTTTTATCTTTGTAGGCTTCACTTCAACATGTTACGGAGCAAATAAACAGCGGAAAATCTCAAATTAGCAAAGAAAGCTCAACTGCATTTGGTTTAGTGGTTGATGGAAAGGCCTTGGCCATTGCATTGAACAAGAGTCTGGAAAAGAAATTCTTGGATCTTGCACTTGGCTGTGCTTCTGTTATATGTTGTCGATCTACTCCGAAACATAAAGCCCTTGTAAGCTCTATGCTCATGCATATCTATTTTCTAATATAAAATAGTTTGATATTGTGAAGAATGCTTATCTATTCTCTGAAAGTCATAGTTAGATATTATGACTGATGTTACAATAGTCTAATAGAAATATAGGAGACATGCAGGTCACGAGACTGGTGAAAATGGAAACAGGAAAAACAACACTGGCAATTGGAGATGGAGCAAATGATGTTGGCATGCTTCAGGAAGCTGATATTGGGGTTGGCATCAGTGGGGCTGAAGGGATGCAGGTCAGCATATTCTATATGAGAATCATTTAGGAGAATTGTTCCATTGCTGGACCATTGTTCATTTGCCTTTGTATATTAAGATATAACAATCCTCAATTCCATAGGCCACCATCTGCCTTTTGGCTTGCAGCCTTGCAGAAATCGTAGGATAGAACATTTTCTTCAGTTTCTGTTTTTTTGTAGTCATTTATCTCGTCGATGGAAATATTTTCCCGAATGAAGGTTTCAGTATCGTTGATTGAACTTTTTTCTTTTGCCTGTAGGCTGTGATGGCAAGTGATTTTGCAATAGCACAATTTCGTTTCCTGGAACGTCTACTATTGGTACATGGCCACTGGTGTTACAGGCGAATAGCAATGATGGTAATGATGTCTGCCATTTCTTTCTCTCTAGAATAGCATGACTGTATGTAGAGATAGAGAGCTATAAAATTTCTGGCTTTTAACCAATAGAGAGCTATATTTTATCAGTTATTGTTAATTCTCATTAAATGTGAAAATCGATGTAATAGTTGCATTGATGTATCGGTTGATAATGCAGATATGCTACTTCTTCTACAAGAATATAGCTTTTGGATTCACTTTATTTTGGTACGAGGCCTACACTTCTTTCTCTGGTCAGCCTGCTTACAATGATTGGTATATGTCATTCTACAATGTCTTCTTCACTTCTCTTCCTGTAATCGCTCTCGGTGTTTTCGATCAGGATGTCTCTGCCAGGCTTTGCCTTAAGGTATGTTATCATTAACCCGCAGGAAATAGGTCAAAACTGCACCCTGTCTAATTCTATTGATTGCATTCCGTCCCTTTTACAGTATCCTGTCCTATATCAAGAGGGAGTACAGAACATTCTTTTCATCTGGCTGCGCATTCTCGGTTGGATGTGCAATGGGATCCTTAGTTCCATTATTATCTTCTTCGTCTCCACCAACTCCATGATTGGTCAAGCTTTCCGGAGAGACGGTCAAATGGTTGACTTTGAGATTCTGGGTGCTACAATGTATACGTGCGTCGTCTGGTCCGTAAATTGCCAAATGGCACTCTCAATCAACTACTTCACATGGATCCAGCACTTCTTCATATGGGGAAGCATAGCTTTTTGGTATATATTTTTGGTGATATATGGCTCCCTTTCACCCATTATATCCACAACCGCATTCAGAGTGTTCGTGGAAGCTTGTGCTCCAAGCCCTCTATATTGGCTTGTCACTTTTCTTGTAGTTATTGCCACATTGCTACCTCACTTTTCCTACAGAGCATTCCAGTCTCGTTTTCGACCAATGATTCACGACATAATACAAATGCGACGGTCAGAAGGCTCGGAACCTGAAGCATGTAGCGAGTTGCCATCTGGGGTCAGGATGAAAATGCATCATCTGCAGGAAAACTTGAGGCAAAGAAATCTGTAGGAAGATAAACATCAAAATCTGTCATTTAGGCTTCTGTTTCTTTGTATATTTACATCAGGCAAGGAAAATGCAGACCTGGAACATGTGTAGAAATGGGAGAGGACAGGACTCGTTGGTTACTGCCATTAATTAGGATTACAAAGCGATTGAGCACGCCGTCACTGTTTCAAATGCTGATGCTCTTATACTCTTACAGAAAGCTTGCAATGTATTGACTTCCTTGTATATGAGCAATGTAAATTTGGTAATGTCAAAATACGTATATTGATTTCTTGTATCATGCTTTTGTCTTGGTTATTACATTCAGTATTTTTGTCAAGTTTTCAACTTCCTGATATTTAATCAGATCTTTTTCCGTTTCTGTGATGGAATGCATATCATTTGTCATCTCTAAACCCCTTTCTCCGCTGGTAAGAATCATCAACATCAATGGAAGTATCGGTTCTAAGTCCTAACCGTAAATACCTTTCAACAACATCTCGTTCGGTTCTTTAAACATCTTCTCCAAGACTAGTGTTGTTTAGTCATTGTTGGAAAGCATTAACACGTGAATTCTCATGCAATCGTAAGTCACAGCACTACCTTAATCTGAGATCTCATATTTTAAAATAGTTAATTTTAATAAAATATATTTTTAAAATATTGAATTTATTCTTCACATTATCACATCACATCATTATTAATCAAACATTAATATTATTGATAAATAGATTAATATAATAAATAATATCAATATATAGGATATATTTAATAAATATATGCTACATGTCTTTTTTGTTATGGTATATATCATAAATATTTATTCAAGTTACAATATATATATTAGATATATATTTATTTACTTTTAAGATGATAATAATCAATATAAACTATCATATTTATTGATGTTATTTATCATATTAATTATATTTAATATGATTAATTATAATATCAATATGAAAAAAGTACAAAATACAAAATGTAAAAAATTACATAAAATCATTAAAAAGGTCAAAATAAATATATCAACATTATAGTTTAAGCAAAGGGTAGATTTGCAAAAGATGAAAAAGTAAAGTATATTGTGATAAATATAGAAAGTTAGATTGAAAAATAATATATTTGTCATGCATTTGACGCTAACATTATAAATTAAAGTATTCAAAGGTTATAATTATTTCTTGTCATCTTTTTTTTTTAATTAAATAAATTAAGTTGATAATAATTAAATATTTAAAATATTAATTTTAAAAATTGTAAGTTAAGATTATAACTCCTAATGCGAAAATGCAATGAGGTTTTTTCTTGAAAAAAGAAGTATAAGACCATCACATGTAGCAATGGCAAATAAAGATAAGAGATTCCAATAATTAGGTATTTGGCACCAAACCCACTAAATTTGGTGCATAATCATCCTTATTAAACAATATAAATTCTATTTGTTTTACTCTTATGAAGGAATATCTTTTGATTTGATTGATTAATTATCACACACTCATTTGGCTAATCTCAACCCCAATCATTAATTTGCCCAAGAAATAAAAGACCCTCCTATCATTGTTGTTTGTTTTATATGATATTTATTTAAATATTTATTTATATTATTATTATTATTATTATATTAAAAATTTTACCGTGCAAGTTTTTTATTTTATTTTTTCTCTTAATTCGTTAAGAAAAAATATCATATTTAAAACCCTTTAATATGACGATAGAATAGAGTATAAATAATGAATATGAAAGTGAAATATGATTATTTATTGTTAATTTCATTTTAATACTTTAGATTATATAATATAATCAAACAATTTTTTTAAAAATAACATTTTAACTAAAATAATAAAACTAATATGAATATATGATACATTGAAAATAGATAGTAAAGCTAAAAGAAGTGGAAATGATTCCATGGGGATCAACCCAACGAGATTTTGTGGAATAGAGTAAGAGCAATTAGGTTAACTGTTACGTTAGTTATGCATTTAACTATTCGATACCTAGCAGATATATCTATTATTCCGTGAAACTAACCATAAAAACCAACCAATTAGAGTCTCGTTCGTTTGGTAGTTACCTTTTATTAATTAAACACTAATCGGTGCTTATCTTTTCTTAATTACATATTAGTCCTTTTGGTTTTCTATATGAAGTAAGCAAAATAAATTCATAAACTAAGCTTAATCAACTGGGAATTCGATTTAAAGCAATAATTATTATTTTTTTAAAAAAAATAATGAATTTTTATAAATATTTTTTTAAAAATACGAATATAAATTTAAACGTGAAACTTCTAAAATAATATTTTAAAAAATGTTTTGATAATTTGAAAGCAAATTTGGTCATCGTGGCACTTGAATAATGTTTTTTAGGTAGTAATGCATTCGTGTCCAAAACTGGAATTGACATTTCAATGATGAATTGTGATCCTATATTATATCATATCATAAAGTAAAGGAATATAAGATTATGTTTTATGTATATAAAATTCATCAATATCAAAAATAGGTCCAATAAAATTATACTCTAGAACATTGACCTTCTTAAAAAATATATATAATTTTTTTGATTAAAATAATATTATTTAATTTTTATTTGGATAAATACTGAATAAAACACCGCACTGCCGTCATGGTTTTACTGATGAAGGTTTTTGTTTTGTACTCTCTTCTAGAAAACTATCAAGAAAAGTTTACACTGCCTCCTTCTAGAATTCTCCTTCTTTTTTTAAAAAAAATAATAAAAAAATAAAACCATGTAATTATAGAAATATATGTAAGTTATCTCATTATTTTATTTTTATCTTTATATTTTTTTTAATGATTAAAAATAGGATGGGAAGAGTTCAAAGAGCGTGTACCATATATTTTAATTTACATATTAAATGATAACAGGATAAAAATGAGGGGAGGATGGAGCAGCTAAGAAGCTAGTATTTCTTTATGAATTTATGTGTAACGAACATGAGGGTCCGAACCCCACTGACCATATCCACATGCGTGAACCCAACTGCCTGCATTCATATCCAACCGTCGCTGAACGCACCGCTCTCAATTATAAAGCCAACTATAAATAGAAAACGGATTTCTACAGCCAGAAAACTCTTTTTCCCTTTTTTGAAATCAATAAAATGAATCCAATGGGTTAAATGCTGATTTAAGGTGGAATAGAGCATTAATAGAGGTATGTTTCCTGTGCCATAAATTATGATACATGAAATTATTAATGCATTTTATCATATAGTTAATTATAAGTAATTGCTTCTTTCATACAAAAATAATTTATCAATTTCTGGTAAAATCCGTCAAATGTTCATATTATTGTTTTTTACGGAAAATAAAATCATTTATTTGTATGGATAAATATAAAATTTAAATATAATTTGACTGTCGTTTTCGCTCGGATATATGATACAATGGTATAACAATATTGGTAAAAACTTATTTGTTTTTTTCAAAAAATTTTAAATATTAATTAATTATTTTTTCGCCCTGTGTAATCACACGCGTAATCCCTTTCTGGAAAGACAAACCTTCGTAGACCTATATATGTAAGGAAAATAGACGCACATGGCTAACTCATAACCCATCTCTCTTCGCTTGCTTTATTTCTCTCAAGGAATCAGTTCTCTAGAAATGCAAGATCAGGGGCAGACGGTGTCGTTTTGTCCCAGTTTCAGTGCTTATTCCACCGGTGCAGATATTGCAGCTCAAGTCGCCAAAGCGGAACTGGCAAACGATTCTCTACATGGCGATCGTATCATATTTGCTTCGCCGAGAAATCAAAACGGCGACATTGAAGACGATTGCAGTAGCAGCAGCAGCGATGCAGACGATGATTTCGAGTTCGTTTTAGTACGTGCAAATCCTGAGAGAAATGATGGAACGGCCTTTCCGGTCTTTAATCGAAATGTTCTGTTGGGTGATAAAAACGAAAAGGGAGAAAATCACGGTGATGCTGACGTGATTCGAATACCGTTAGAGAAACTGTTTATCAATGATCGAGCCCCTCCGTCATCGTCATCATCATCTGAGGCAGACGAATTAGAAGGAGTCTCACCAGGAAGTTATTGTGTGTGGAGGCCGACGAAAGCATCATCATCGTCACCATTACCATCACCATCAAGGTGTGAAAAGAGTAATTCGACCGGATCTTCGTCAAAACAGCAGCAACGATGGCGGTTAAGAGATCTATTACATTTGAAAAGAAGCAGTAGCGACGGCAAGGCATCATTCATATTCCTAAACAACAACAATAACAATAGTAACAAGAAAGAGAAAGGGAAAAGATTAACATCCAAAGAGAAGGAGAAGGAGAAGGAGAAGGAGAAGGATAAAGAGAAAGGGAAGCAAGTGTCGGCGCATGAAGTGTTCTATGTGAGGAGCAAGGCGATGAAAGAAGGGGGTAAGAGAAGGTCATATTTACCCTACAGGCAAGGACTGGTTGGTACTTTCTTTTCGAATGTCAATGGGCTGGGAAGGTCTTTTCCTCCATTTTAATTTAATTTCTTCCAAATTAATTCTTGAATTTCAAGAGTTGGTCAATATTAATTAATTAATTAGTTAATTGGATGTAGATAGAATAAGATCTCTCACTAGTTTTCATTTTGTAAATAAATAAAAATGCATTGAGCTGATTTCGTTGTTATTTTAAATGAAACATTTGATTTGTCTTATATGTTGCAAGACGGCCCTAATTTACGTGGTCCAATGGTCTGCGTTGAAAATTTGTCACACAAAAATACAAAGCTTATTACTATATCATTGATTAGGAAATTCTGCTAAAAGAGATTTCTTTGCAAGGAAAGAACTGATACGGCTTTTGCATTATTTAGTATTAGTATAATTCCATCACTAACTCACATGTCCTTTAATTTATTTATTAGCATGGCGTACGGGTTCAGGCTTCCCTCCAATCATCCATGCTTTGATAGAAACGAGAGAGATTTTTTTTATATTAATATTTTGATAGTGGTGATCAAGTTTATATTGAAAACATCGTGTGTGAATGTGATGGTGGGGGAACAGATAGATTTTGTACATCATATGACTGAAATTCCAAGTTTGCGAGTTCTGCCGGTGAGAACATTACATTACATCTCTTTGATCTCATGTCACAGTTTGATGGTCCAAATTGCCCGCCACATCTAGGGACAATCATGTGATCATCAATAAATACAAGCATTCCGCTCCTTTATGCTCTCATATGGATATTTGATTTTCCATCTTATTTTTTTAAAATTATTATAATACAAAAAAAAAAATATATATATATATATATATTTAAAAATCATTTAAAAAATAACTATTGATTAATATCTAAAAATAACATCATTTTTCAGGATGAAAATCTTAGCTATATTCGAAGAATAAAAAAGCTTTGGACTTTATCCAAAAATTAGAGATAGTAAAATTTCAATCTTCAAATCCGATTGAAATGCAAAATTATTGGTCCAATTTTTTGAATAAATTTAGATCTAAAAATTCATATATTTTTCTTTTAAAAAAATTAATTAACGAAATTCTTAATTAAAAAAAATACCAAATTTATAAAAGAATACTCTATAATTTCATTATCAACCAAATTAATAATTAAACTTATTATAATTTTTAAAACATTGAGAAAAATAACATAATAATTATATAATTGGGTTTATAGATTTATAAGTTAATGTATATGTTTAATATAATATTTAAAATATTTATCTAGATATATAATTATATAAAATAAAATTATAAATAAAAAAATCATATTTAGTTTGAGTTTTAAAGTTTGGAATAATTTACATTGACTTTAGATAACAAATAAAAGTAAAAATTGAATTAATTCAATTAAAAGCTAAAAAATTTTAAATATATTTAATTATGGTACTTTTTAATTCGATATTTTAAATTAATTTCAGAATCTTGAAAATTACGAGTAACATGCCTCTTGGCACAATTAACTTGAAGATTAAGTTAACAACTTAGGTTGCTAAGGAATTCCTTAGTTGATGCTTTACAAACCACTCATCTAACAATCACTTGGGAGATGGTTGAAATATCTGTAGCGAAGCATCGGCCTTTTCCCTTGCTGTCGCCAAATAGTGTGAAACCATTATTAGTTGTTTACTGCAGACATATATATATTAGTGGGGTTGGACTTTAAGCTACTAGTTCCACAAGCATTACTTTTAAAATCAATATAATTATAGTGTTTTCTGTAGTATTTAGCTGGCAATCAATCTTGATTCTTTGCAGAAAGACTTTAGACTTGCATCATGTGTAGATTGCGACACTTTGGTTAATTTGAACCATTAACAATGATAAAAAGTAAAATGATTAATTAGAGAAGGTGGGTCACATTGCTAACACCAAGTCTTACCTTTCACTTTCTCTATATAGCTGTGCATCAAATCAACCTATTCTTTCTTGTCCCTTTCTATCAAATAAATATTCCTCCACTTCTTCACACTATTCCCCCTCGAACACATACCAAAAGAAATGGGAATGGAGTTTGCTTTGCGGGCGTCCAATTCTCAAACAGTAACGTGTGCAAATGGGATCACTCCCATATTAATCAAAAGAGTTCGTCTCCACTTCATTCTTAAAAAGCTTATTTACTTGATACTTTTTCATGTGAATGCATGACTTCTTTCATTAATTACTTAACCACCAATCATCTAAATTTAAAATGTTTACACACATGTTTCTTCAAATAAATCCTTTTTTTTAATAAAAAAAATTAAATATCCACCCTGTGTGATAATTGTATAATTTAAATTTTGAAAACAATTTATAAACTCGATTATAAATATTTATATTCGATGATTTATGATTCATGATTCCACTTATATTTATTTTTTTTTTGATTTCATGTATTGATTAATTAATTATTATTGAATATTGATAACATTTTTCATTTACAAACAGATTGTTGAAATTCTGACTACCCAAAACAAAATGAAATCATTATCATACCAATCTTTTAGAAATTGAAAATTTAACCCGAAAATCGTACAAATTATTACTTGATTCGAGATTTACTTATTTTTGAAACAAAGGGGTCATCACAATGTTAACACCTCAACTAAAATAATTGCATTGAAGTCGCTTTATATTTAATAATTAAAGTTTATTATATTTTTCTTATTTTTTATTTTTATTTTTGAGAGTCGTTCTTGAAATACTAATTATTTATTGACCAATTCTTGATCAACATGCTCTGACCCAGCAAACCAGGACACAGGCCCTTTACAAGATCCACTTCCATGTCGGGATGAGTAACGCAGACTGTCATGCACGTGCTCATCCTATGCCTTCCGCCTTCATTCTTCCCTGTCTCCTCGTTCCCTCCCCTTCCAACCCCATTTTATTTTTATTTTAAATAAAAATTACATTTTTAAATTAATTTACTTTATTAAGAAATATATAAATAAATTATTATAAATTTTCGAAATTAAAGCCTGACTATATTCATATTCTTTCCTTTTTTTCTATAAATCAAAATATTTTTATATTTTAGTTTCATTATTTTTATCTTTTCCTAATGGTTTTTTGAAATGTTAAAATTAGTCTCTAAATAATACAAAAATAAAAAATAAAAAATAGAAAATAAATTTGATTAAAAATAAGATTTGATTCGGATTAAATCATAAAATCTTATATATTTAATTTTAAAATTATTTTAGGATAAAAATATAATAAAATCTAGTAAAATAAAAATAAAAAATTAGTTACATCATAATTAATTACAACTTATTCAATAATTATGATATTTTGATTAATAGAATTAAAATATAATGATATTTTAAGTAGGTTATAAAAATAAGAATTGAATTATATCAAGATTATACTGATTTATTTCAATGAAATAAAAAAAATGATAATAGAGTAATTGATCATTTTATTTACTAATAACTTTGTTTATTATATAGTTTATGGAGTAGAGATTATAGGATTATGTTAACAACTTTGATAATTAAATATGAAGTACTTATTATGTTTGATGTTAATGAATTTATTAACATATTGGTGGATTAATGAAGAATGAAAACTGAAAATCAACTCTAATAAGCATGATTTGTTAATTAATCAGGGAAAAGAAGAGGAAAAAATTAAAAAGAAAATAAGGTTTCGCCAATCCGCCGTACAGAAAACTTGACAATCAGATAAATTCAGATATTTCCACGTCAGACTTCAGAGCTCAAAACACAAACGGACACCTCGTGCTCTTATCAGCTTCCAGACAAACGCCACGTGGCCCACCCTCCTTCCCTTCTTGATTACCTCGCTATTTCTCCCCTCTCTTCTTCTTCTTCCTCTTCGCTGACAATCTCTGTTCTCCATCAAAAATTAAAGAGAGACCCTTTTTTTTTTATATGTAATATAAAATATACAGAATTATATTAAAAAATGTGGTGCTGTCTGCAACTACCCAGTTGCAGCAGAGCTCTCCATCATCATTTTCTATCTTCATCGTCATTCTGTTACAGCGGCAATAGCGGGGATCTGATGAGCTGCTTCTGCTTGTTCAATGGAGTCCACTGGAAGAAGAACGGCGCCGTTTTACGAATTACCAAAGTGAATTTCAAGGTGAACGCAATGTCTGCTAGTAATAACGATAATTCTTCATTCAAGATGAATCTCAATGAGTACATGGTCAATCTCGATAAACCTTTTGGCATTCGCTTCGCCCTCTGTTCTGATGGCAAAATCATCGTTCACGCCCTGAAGAAAGGGGTAAATTCTCTCCTATTAATTTATTTTATTCCTTGTTCTGAAACATTGACAAATTGTTCCAAGTTAGTCGGACAAGTTAAATGAAATCAAACTTTGATTCAGGGGAATGCAGCGAGGACCAGGATAATAATGGTAGGCGACACTTTGAAGAAAGCTACTGATTTATCAAGCAGCAGACTTGTCACTATCACTGATTTTGGCGATGCGCTGTAAGGATTACAGTACAAACAGTTACTTTAAGAGCTGATCTTTCCTTTATCTTTTCTCTTTTGTTGTTGTTCTCGCTGTGAATCTTAGCAAATAGATTCGACTGATGCATTTGATGGATAGAGTATCTGTTGACTGCATAGTAACTTTCTTTTTCTTCCTCAGGGAAGTTGTTTTCTTTCTATTGATTTGAACCACAAAACGACTTGCAACACTGTCCTAAAAAGAACCTTTTGCTTAATGGTGCGGTTAATTTTCATTACTGGCTGCAGTTTCATCTTCTTCCTTTTATCATTAGTCTGCATTTATTTCAGCACTAATCTTGGATTTCTTCAAATCTGTAATATTGGCCGTGCTTTCCATATTGACCCACGTTAGCTGCAGAAATAAATAATCATTGCCCGTAATTTATCTGTGTTCCTTGGGACATTCTTGCACGACTCTAGTTCATCATATTGGATTGCGCCTATCAATAGCATTATGATACATTTCAGTTTGGATGGAATGCTCTTGAAACTTCTGTTTATCAAGGTTTCTATTTTTATTCGTTTCAGTTTTTGGTTTCTCCAGGAATATGCTGATAGAGAATTCTGGATCCTTTAGTTTAATTCTCGAGAGACCCTTTTCCTCCTTTCCAATTCATCAACTACAACTTATGAGTGACATGGATATAATGTTTAATAGAGGACGAGTTCCTACAGTTACTTGGAATAAAACTATCCTGTCATCGAATTTGAAAGCTTCTAATGAGGGAAACGGAAATTCTGGTTTTGCAACATTTTCTTCAAAGTTTTTGACATCAAATGGATGGAAGCTATTGAAATGCCAAAATGGATTTGTGGATTCACCATTGCAGAGCACTCTTCCATCTCCTGTAAACCAATTTGTTTGTGTTTTCTCCGAGAAGGAGTCTGGAGAGGGAGAATGGGCTTATGGGAATTTCCCTGTGGAAGAGTATATCAAGGCATTGGAACGTTCTACAGGCGAGCTATACTACAACCATGGACTTGGGATGCGCTACAGTAAGGTGAGATGTTCAACTTTGTATTCTGTCATCATAATATTGGTGCTTAGCCCACTTCTATATTCATTTCTCTTCATCTTGTCAGATCACGGAGCAGCTATACGTCGGATCTTGTATACAGTCAGAAGTGGATGTAGAAAATTTGTCTCGTGCTGTAAGTTCTTTGCATTTAATTTTAAGTAGAATCTCTTGCAAAGTTGGTGCTGCTGTATACCCAATCATTTAATTGATGTTAACTTGCTGAAGTAGCGGCAAGTTCATGATACTGAGTAAAGATAAATCAATCTAATGGGAATTTAGGATTCTGACTCAACTTTGAAGCAAAAATACTGATTACAGTCCTTTGACTAAATTTGATCAGTTATATCAAGTTAGTCTGCTACCTGCAAGACAACTTCTATCTTTTCATACGCTGTTATGCTTTCCTCTGATTTCGCACCATCCAAGAGTAACTTCCACCTTCTTATGACAGCATTTTTTGGGTTTTGTTCTGCTTGCAACCGATAACAAACATCTTGTTAATTTATCAAAAATGAAACCATTTTGATGTTGCATCTTTACTCTTAATTCTTTTTTTCTAAAAGGGGATCACAGCTGTAATCAATTTCCAGAGTAGAGTCGAAGCGGAAAACTGGGGTATCAATTTCAATTCAATCAATGAATTTTGCCAAAGATCTGGTATTCTTATGATCAACTATCCTATAAGGTAAGCAAGAAGCTTCGTGGAACTTTATGATCTTGATGAAGAAAGATGTCTGTACTGAGAATTCTCTTAACCAAAAAGTTGTCATTAGAAATTTTATGGCTCAAATAATTATTTTACAGATGCTCTAGGAGAGTCTTCACAGATGAAGATGTGTAAAGTTACAGATAAACCTTCCAATATATATATATATTTTTGTAGGGATGCAGATTCCTTTGACATGAGGAAGAAATTACCGTTTTCTGTCGGACTTCTATTGCGCTTGCTGAAAAAGAATCATCGCGTCATTGTCACTTGTACAACTGGTTTTAATCGGGCTCCTGCTTGTGTCATTGCATACCTTCATTGGATAACTGACACTTCGCTTCAGGCGGCTTACCATTTTGTCACTGGATTGCATTTTTGCAAGCCCGACAGGTTCTTGCTACCCTGTTCATAAAGTAGTTAACTATATTGATAACTGTTTGTTGTTATCTGCTCATTTCCTGTTTTGGCTCTTAGAATGGGAGTGCTTGAGCTATAATTCTTGTGCCTGGTGTTGCTTGAATATGTACTTACTACAATTTCAACATGACTGTTTGCAGGTAATTGTCTAACTTGAAAGAAAGTAAAGAACCTTTTCTTCGGGCATTTTCTTCTTTCAAATTATCCATTTTAAATTGAAGTAAGCATAACACTAATGGCAGACCAGCAGTTGCTTGGGCAACATGGGATCTTATAGCTATGGTGGAAGGCGGCAGGCACGATGGACCAGCAACGCACGTTGTGACTTTTGTGTGGCATGGTCAAGAGGTAACTCATGATAATGGATCCAGTGCTTTTTTCTTTTTCATCATGATGATATCAAAATTGATCTAGTAATATGATGAAGTTTGAAGCAAATAAGATTCAACCAGATCCTTTATGCTGGAGATTAACTGATCACAGAACCATTTGTTTTTGTGGCTCGATGATAGGGAGAAGATGTGTCCCTGGTTGGAGATTTTACTGGAAATTGGAAAGAACCGATTAAGGCAAGCCACATGGGCGGTCCAAGATATGAAGTTGATGTTAGACTTCCCCAAGGAAAGTAAGTATATGCTTGTTGCTCCATTTGTTTGACAACCTTTTCGGGTTCCTAAAGGTAGTACGATCTTTGTTCATGCATCCCATTAGCCTATATTCTCAAAATATTAAAACCTGTAAGCTTTTCTAAGGACCATTGTTCTGGTTAAACATTATAACTGGTCATTTGCTACATTGCGAAGTTGTTTTTTTCAGAGATTTTGTGATTTATGAATCGCCATAAATATTCTCTGCGTTTAGGTACTACTATAAGTACATAATTAATGGGCAATGGCGGCATTCAACAGCTTCACCAACAGAGAGGGATGAAAGGGGAAACATCAACAATATAATTGTGATTGGAGATACTGCAAATGTGAGGCCTTCTTTTCAACAACAAAACAAGGTTGGTAAATGGCATCTCATTTGGTCGTCCTTCAAATATTAACTTTCCCTGCTGATCAAAATCCAAGATGCTTCTTTTGAAATATTTACTATGTTACATAGTTTCTGACGGAGTTTTTCTTTAAATCCAAATTTTAAGGATGCAAACATTGTCAAGGTGATCGAGAGGCCATTGACAGAGAATGAGCGGTTTATGCTGGCAAAAGCAGCTCGTTGCGTTGCATTCTCCGTCTGTCCAATCAGACTAGGTCCCAAGTGACACTGCACTTTAATGTCATTCCTGTCACTTTATCCGGTTGATCAAGAAACACAACGTCAATGCGCTAAAAGGTATCATCATAATACAAACTCTATACAAATCTCTTTCAGGCGAATGTGCCGGAAGAAATTTTGTCGTTTGATAAATCCTCATAGAAATAAACTAATCTTCTGTTTAAACCAAAGTGAAAAATAAAGTGCATTTATAGTATCATTAAGAGTTGCCATTCATGAGTCACCCACTTGAAATCTCTTAGCAAACAATTTCCACACTTTAAGGTGTTGGAGGAAATCAACATTCGTGTTTATATCAATTGCACACTTTATGGTAGGAACAATTGCACGTAGGATATATAAAATGTATTATTATACAATCCTAGTTATGCATGCATTATTACAACGTAAAACCCTTCTAATTGTATACATACATGCAATGAAAGGATCTCCCTTCTACTCTTGTCATATCTACATGGCAAGTAGACCAGCTTTGTTAAGTAGCAACTTCATTTTCCTGGAATTAAAGGTAAATCGACTTCATCGCACCATTCAATACGCCTACTCTCCAGATATGAACTCTTGATTTCACTAGGACAATAGCTCACCCAAACTTGCCCGCCTATTCTCCATTTCAACACACTGCCTTCCATTTCCTTGTTCAATCTCCATTCCACTCCCTCTCCATATTCATCTCTTGCAAAAACCAACCCTCTTGTTTTCGTAAATGGTCGATTCGCTACCTTGTACTTGTTTTGGTTACCATTTCCTTTGCTATCACTCCCACCATCACCACTACCATTACTACTATTACTGGTTTTCAATGTGGCAACCTCTTGACCATTGGTGCTGTCATGTAAAACTGCATCAAAGATGACACAATTTCCTTCAGCATCTTGATCCCACCTCCAATTTTTCATCTTTGTCCTTGTAGCCATCCTTGCTCTAGTTTTCATCTTGGAAGATTTTGCGTTTTCCACACTCCCCTTTACTACTTTTTTCATTTCCACTTCTCTCTCTCCGTTATCCGTCGACCTACCCAAACTCAATCCGGCCACATAAGTTGCTCCAACCTCCGGCCCAATCCACACCTTAGCCCTAGAAACAAAATGTCTTTCCTCGGCATAATCTGCATTCTCGTTCTTCTTGAACCCTAATTTCGCAACGTGGCATCGTAAATTATCGACACGTGCAATGACCCGAATGTACCCGTCATAAAAGCTAACAGAATATTCCAGCTGCAGAACTGCCTCCAACTGTTGGTGAGCCAAGGCATATCTTAGCACCGAATCCCTTGCTTCAATAGTTGGAAATCTGCCATTATTTCTTGAAGAATGGCTGACATCCATACCTAACATGGGCGCATAGCCCTTCAATACCCAAAACCCATGAGCCTCCGTTGCATAAGACAACTTAACTTGCTGGCCTAAAATTGGGCCTAGAACCTGTAGCCCTACACCCACTTCTTTCAAAATAAGCCATTTTGTCAACATGTATCCTAGTGTACGCATAAAACAAAGCTCAGCATCCACCCCAACAGTCACTAAGAAGGTTTTCAGAACAGGAGCTTGTCCAAATTTACTGGCTTCAAGGTTTGGACCTAACAACGATTCAAAGTACAAGGACCCAACTTCGCTAGGAGTATCAAATACGCATAGCCAAAACAACCTCATAATGAAAACTAAGTTGAAGAAACAAGAAAATGACTCAGGTGAATGGCTGTCCATGATCCAAGAAATGGGCTCAGGCTTGAGTTTTTGAAGCTGAGAACGGGGACAAGTGCTAGCCTGAGCAGCCATAGGTGAACGTGTGATGATTTCTTGTAGAAGTTGTAGCAGAAGAGGAAGGAAAGGTTTTTCTGAGTTTAAAGGACAAGTGTCGGAGACCCAGATGGTCTTTGGAGCACTAAAAGGGTAAAAACCTTGTAAACATACAGAGAAAGTAACCAATGCATCCGAGACAGACCCAGAAGTTCTTTCTGCTTTAAGCTGAATAGAACGAGTTGATGAGTCCTCTCCACTGAGCTTGGAACTAGCGAGTTCAAAGACGTATGGTGAGTCTGACTCGACCCACTCGGTCAAGTCAGGAAGCTCACATATCCATGACCATACATCCATCTTCATCAACCTAGGGGTTAATGGGTTTTCAGTTTAAGCTTTTCCTTTTCTTTTCCAATGGAGATATGAAACAAAGAAGCGCAGGCACAGAGGGTAGGGTTTTAAAGAAAGAACGAGTGAAAAAAACATACAAAACTTGTAGCAAAAACTAACCACGAAAGAGAAGAAGTGGCTGTAAGTGATTTAGAAGCGAATTACATTCGTGTTTTACTTGAAATATGCATTAATTAAAGCAGATATTCTTTCACTGATGTTCTTGAATAGTCAAGTTTGTTTGGTAACGGTAATGGCTAGCAGCAGCTGTGGGACGTGGAGTTTTAACGTTTTGCAGGCAGGAAACCTTACACGTACGTTTTCAATCTCAGATAATCTGCATGTTCCATTTTGTATCACAAGATTATTATATTCACGAGAAACCATAAGAAAATCTACACATTCAGAAATTGACATCCTTTGATTTTGTTAATAAAATTATTCTGTCATATTCAATGATATATTTTATTTTATTTGAAATTATATTAAAATTAATCTCATTTTAATAAAGAAAAATATTTTACTTGAAAAATGATTATTTTATTTATTTATTTATTTATTTTAATGTTAATACGTGGGTAAGGATTACAACCATAGCTATATAGGAATAATATAAGGTTAATCATAAATTAACTATATTAATTATTGTAAAATATGTAAATCTTATAAATATAACATTCGAATATATTGTTAATATCTCTTGTTTTTCGAAATAAATTCATATATAATGTATGTATTTATATGGCATGAAATGTAAAAATTTAATAACAACATCATCATTACTAAATAATTTAAGAAGAATAAATCAAAATCAATAAAATCTTATTGTATAACCTATTAGTAAGATCAGTAATCTATGAGTTAAGTTCATTTTCTAAATTTTAATTATTAAATAATATATTTTAATATAAAATAAATATAGGTATATATATATATATAATATTTAAAATATAAAATTATTTTCAAATCTTATTTAATAATTTAAATTTTTAGATTAAATTTTCATTACATCAAAACTATTTTTATATGAAGATCTCTAAGGTTTGAATAAAATTAATATATATTTTTTCAGAATAGTTATTTATATTAAAAGACAACCAAAGTAAAATCGGAGGAAATTGAAACATTCCGGTATCTTTTGTGGTTCAAATTAGAAATATGATGTTACTGAAGGGCCAGTGTGAATATTGAAATGTCTAAGGATATTTTTGGAACGTTCATGGGACTTTGGCAAGAAATTAGGTCTTTTTTTTTTTTATCATTTAATCAGTATAGCTTTTCTTGTTCAAAAAAATAATTAAGATATTCAATTATTGTATACTTATTTTTTCCATTTTTAAAAAATATTAATAGATATATTAAAAAATATAAAAAAATTCAGAAAACCTTTTTTTTTATCAATCATTATAAATAATACTATGTATTTTCTATGAAATTTTAACTTAAATTCTATTTATAATTCTTTAATTATTTCATGAGCTTTTTCTTTATTGATTTTATTTTTTTATAAATAAATCATGCTGATGTTTGGCTTTTACAATGTTTGAAAATTAACTGTTTTATTCTATTTTTAAATGGAATTTTTTTTTAATATACTTCATGTCATAATTTAAAATGAATTCATAAAACTAAGAAATGATACGAAAAGTCTCAAAATCATTTTTAAAAATTTTTAAATTTAATTAATTGATATTTTAATTCTTGTAAAACTGTATTTTTTAAAATTATTTTATTAAAACCAATTTTACATGTTTCCTGGGAAACAATTTTTAAAAAATAAAAATTACCTTCTTCCCAACTTCAATATGTTGGAAAGAGGATTAATCCCTTTGAGTTGGATGGAAAAAATTTAAAATTCTATAAAATTTATCAAATTCACAATTTTAAAATTTATTCATTTGATTAAAATATGAAATATATGAAATTTAGTAATATTTTGATAATACAATCAAATATTTTACTTTTTTTCATAAATAAAAATGAAGAAATTTAAAAAATTCATATTTTAAATGAAAATTTGAAATAAAAGAATTTAATATTTTATAAATTATTTTATTTTTATAAATTTATAAAATATTGAAATTCTTGAAAAAAATGTAGTCTTGTTTTCAGAATAGGAATGAAATTGGATGGAGGTGGCGATAGGCAATTGGCATGCTGGACGAAGCAATCCTAAACATACTTGCAACTTCAGTCTGCAATAATGACAATAAAATGTTGACATGACTTCCTCAGCTATCTCCCCTTACATGATATATAACACCATAAACCTCCACCAAATCAAACATGAACAGCTTAGACAATAAAGCCAACACTTTCCCTTGATTATAACCCACTTCTTCTATCGATTGTGAGTAGCTCGATGGAGAATAAGCTTATCTGCTGCCCAATTATGATCTACGGAGTATGATAATGGTCAAGCTCAGGCATGCGACCAACCCAGCGTTTACTGCTTTCTCGTTATCTCATTCTCATTCTCATGCTATTGCTTCCACCCTCATACTAATTTCTTCTTCAAAGGAAAATGCTCACTTCTGCATTAGTTTTTGGGTCTTCATTGTTAATTGTGGGTCATGAATCTTTTCAAAATCTTCATTTATGTTAAAATCGAATAGATTTGTAATAATAAAAATTTGAAAATTGAAAATCGAAAATGAAAACATGATGGGACCATTACCAAAGAGTCAGCATTGGTTTAAAACCATACAAAACAAGTCCATGCATAAATTTATCTCATTCACTGTTGCATACATATTCTGAATATGAACCTTACGGACAATGAAAAAGATAAGGAGGCCTGTGATACTTGTATGAGCGCTGCCACCACAGCCATGTTTTTAAGATAGGACCTTATCTTCATCATCCATCCATCCATCCACCCATCGTTTCTTCCAAATTTCCACCATTGATTTTCACCCATGCCTCCTACACCTGCATATCTTTCTCCTCTCCAGCCCTACATTCTTTCAGCATCATCTTCTTCCATGGATACACGTGTCAGCCTTTGACGCTCAATTAAAGTATATGTGGTCGTAATTTAATATATCATAGTAGTTTGCCATCTAATTAGTAATTAATTTTCTTTTATTCATACAGTCTTGGAACGATGTATTTGGCCGAGTCTATGTCTGATTCTTTTTCTGGCAGCATTGATTAAGAACTTCAAAAACATGCCATATAAAGTTAATTAATGAATATTTTTCCAGAAACTTGTATAATTAACTTAACGATTACTTAATTATCCAACCATATTATATATATAACTTATAAATTGTAGTCCATAAGTGGAGCAATTTGGCGACGTGGCAGACACCCATTGCATGCATGTATAGGAGAGATTACCATTAACCAACGGAGAAGACAGGAATGGAGAGAGAGAGAGATAATAGAGTGACCATTGAATGAATGTGAGGCATACAAACCTAATCTACAAAGGGCAAGAAGCTTGAATTCATTCAGTTTTCGCTTTCATTATCGAGGGGGTTTGAGTGGGTATTAAAATGGTATAAAGTGAGTGAAAGCCAGCGTCCTTGGCTCAATGTCGACTGCTTCAATCAACGGCTGGTGCCTTACCTCTCCCGCCCCTTCCCAATCTTCTCTTAGAAGAGCCACATTTCGTCCTTCTGTTTTTGCTAGGCTTAGCTCTTCTCCTACCTCTTCGACTCCCACCCTTATCAGGAACGAGCCTGTTTTTGCTGCCCCTTCTCCTATTATCATCAACCCTTCCTTGGTATGAGCATTTCATTCCTGATTCCCTTTTTTCCGTTCATTTATTTTTCTAGTATGCATTTCATATGCATGTTACGAGCATTTCATTAACCATTTCTATAATTCATAGTTTATTAATCGAGTGACTTGTTTCATACGACATAATGCAATTGCAATGCAGTCGAACTTGTTAGCCAGTTTGAGTATGTGGGTGGAGTTAATTGTAATTTCCCTATGTGGGTGTGCCTTGATGAACAACTTAAAACTTTCATTAATTTTGCTTTTACTTACTTTCCATTGCCATTTATACAGCCCTTGGAGATTAATTGCAACCATGCATGTGGGTCTAAGTGGTGCCACCCAAGCATAATAAATGTACATTTTATAAGTTTCAGTGCTCATTAGTTGCGTGCAACTAACTTTGTCAACATCCAACGAAAAGCTAAACTACTTGTTTTCTATGTGGCAAAAATATTACCCACAAGTCATGTTACATTGGTCCCTATAACAAGGTGACACGTGAATGGCTTTGCATCGTAAAGATTGCTAACAAGTAAATATAACCCATCTTGCAATAGGATGTATGATGTTCCTCAAGATTGTGAACTGAAAAGAAAAGGTCTACCATAAATTGGAGAATTTAATTGAAGCCCCAAGGATAATATGTACATTCAATGATCCTCATAATTCATGAAACGGTCCATTATAAATTTCCCTTCTGTCTTCCCACTTTCCCCGTAAAACGTCTGCAATTGTTTCTTTTGTTCATATAGAGCCATAACGATAATTTGGCAAAAACCAGGAATTAAAGAGACTGAGGTACTTTCCTACGAATTCTCATAACTCAAATGTGTAGCCGTACATGACAGAGTTGGTCAATGAATAATCCACTTCAATTTTTAGAAACTATAAACATTTGTGTGTTGTGTGTACAGAATTTCTTTTCATTACACAAGATTTGAATTCCTGATGTGTTTGTTTGGTGGGAAAATTTGCAGAGAGAAGAGATGGCAAAGGAAGCATATGATGAGGCGATTGAAGGTCTCAAGAAACTTCTCAGGTTAAAACAAACAAACAACAAACAAAAAACTGTCATTCATCTAACTTTTAACCAACATTAAACTGATGGGCGCCTAAAGATGTTAATTCTTGATCACAATATAGATATGTATGTATATATGTTTTATGTATGTAAATTATGCTTAGGATTGCCATAATTTGGTTGCTTGCAGTGAGAAAGGAGAGCTGAAACCCACGGCGGCTGCAAAAGTGGCGCAGATAACAGCTGAGTTACAGACAACTGCATCTGACAGCATATCAGGTTTTAACCCAGTTGAAAGGATGAAAGATGGTTTCATTCATTTCAAGAAGGAGAAATACGAGTCCGTAATCCTTCCCGATTTCACTTCTTTAATTCACGATAATCTATAAATCACTTATCTGTAAAATTAATTCCTTCTATTCTTCCTTTTGTTTCCATTATGCAGCAAAAATCCAGCACTGTACGGTGAGCTTGCCAAAGGCCAAAGCCCCAAGGTCTGCATCGTATACATGTTTTATTGTTACACGTTTATGTTCCTTGAAATATATATGGTTTCAGATTCTGTTGTTAAAATCATACTGACCGGCTTCGGTATATTGGGTGCCAGTTTATGGTGTTTGCATGCTCAGATTCCAGGGTTTGCCCGTCACATATACTGCATTTTCAGCCTGGAGAGGCTTTTGTCGTCCGTAATGTTGCTAATATGGTTCCAGCTTACGATCAGGTAATTCCCATTTAATTTCCTTTGCTCTGCGATTTCTTTTTCAATACTCTAATGCTTTTTTCAATTGTTAATATTATTTTACATTGCATTTCAACAGGTTAAGCACACAGGAGTTGGTGCTGCTGTTGAGTATGCAGTTTTGCATCTCAAGGTTAGTCTATACAAGTAATCTTAATTTGCTAATCGGTTGTCCCTTATCGCGAGTTCGAGTATAATTAATTTGAGTAATTATATAATCAATCAATCTTAAACAGGTTTCATACATAGTGGTCATCGGACACAGTTGCTGTGGTGGAATTAAGGGCCTTATGTCTTTCCCATATGATGGGAAGAAATCCACGTAAGCCTTTTAGCTTTGTCCGGATTGCTCTTTCAAAGACAACACATGCTACATCAAAATTAAATCTGAGAGAATGATAAGCGAGTGATGAACTTGCTACAGATCATAATTAACTTGTTACTGACTGATCGAAAATTTATTGAACTGCAGTGACTTCATTGAAGATTGGGTTGCTAACGGTTTACCAGCCAAGTCCAAGGTGCTATCCGAACATGGCGGTGTCCCATTCCCAGACCAATGCGGTCACTGCGAAAAGGTAACATCAATATCCCTCTCGATCTTTCATATTAAAAAGGTCACGGGTTCAAGTCTTAACATGATAACGATGATGCAGGAGGCGGTGAACGTATCCCTTGCAAATTTGCTGACTTATCCATTCGTGAGAGATGCATTGGCAAACAAAACACTTGGACTGAAAGGAGGATACTACGACTTCGTTGCAGGAAAATTCGAGCTGTGGGGGCTTGAGTACACCTTCACTCCCTCTCTCGCTGTATGAATAATTATCTATGCGATCACATCACCTTCACCACAAGTTCCAAATCCACCATCATATATATTATTGTACTATGAGCTTGCCTGAATCCTGGAGCTATTAATTTTCAATTATAACGAATAATATATCAGAGGAGATACGACCCCTCATGCGGCTCCTTTTGTGTCTACAAAAATGGAGTTTGTAGATTTTAATGACTTTCTTGTTTTTAATGCTATAATAAATGTTGATGATGATGATGCCTTGCCTGTTACGATAGACTTTATTCACAAGTGCATTTTTTGCCTTCTTTTTTTTGTTTTTTTCTTTTCTGTTTTTAGGTAAAAGATGTGGCCTCCATACTGCATTGGAAGCTCTAGGACTTTCTGCTAAGATGAGGAGACTCTGTTTGCCTTTTGTTGCATGATAAAATAAATTAATGGAAATGGGTTTATGTTGATGAAAACCCCTTTGCTCATACTTGTTTCTTGCTTTCTTCGCTATCCAACTTCCTACAAAATGTCTCCTAAAACTTAACGTAATGATGATTCCCAACTTACTAATACACCATAACCTAATGAACACCAAAAGCTTCATCGCAAAGAAATTCTTGGCTACTATAACTACATCGTATTATAAAGTTTAAAACATATTATATAAAAATATAAATTATTCATTAGTATAATATTTTATGTCATTTTCGATGTATACATGATAATTATATATCAGCATGAGATTTTCTGGGAGGAATCCGGAATCTGAAAGGGAACACATTCATTAAAAGCAGTGGTGAGAATGGTCGGAGTTTACTTGGGAGCACGTGTGGGTGTCTAAAGAAACATACATAAATAAGGATGGCAGCTGCCGGTCCAGAAATTGACTTGAGAAGGAAGGAAGCAACTGTTCTATCGCCTTTTCCTCAAAGCATACTCTCCTTCTCTTTTTTGACTGTTTTTCTACTCTCGCTTTTGCTCCTAAATCATTACATTTCTTTTTGATTTTTGGAATGGTTTCTATTTTTTTTATTAAAACATATACAAATTACTCGATTAAGAATAATTCCAACATCATAACTAACAATAGTTAAATTAATTAATTAAAATTATCGTATATTTTGAATGAATAAGCTAAAACCCATTTAAAATAGCTCAAATATTGAGAGATAGAGACTCAAGAAATAAGAGAAGATAATCTTCACTCATGTTCTGTTCGTAATCGTAGCATTACCACATAACCAAAACTTACATTAAGAAAATGAAATAACTTATAATAAAATATAATGCATGATATATTATATTGTAACACTAAATGTAATATATAAATGTAAATAATCAATTATTCTGACATGATAACTTGTGCTTGATACTATTACAACTCCAAATCATGGTTCTTTTATCAATATTATCATCATGATAGTAATATAATATCATTAAATCTGATATAGAAATGCATACATGCATGCATGTGTGTATGAAAGACCAAAAGAAAGAGTTTGCCGTATTTATATGGAGCTTGGTGACATAAATAATATATAGTTGGGGGAAGGAATATCTGGGGAAAAATTGAATATAATATATGGTAGGAAGAAAGGAATAAAACTTGCAATCCCATCAACCAAAAACAACTTTTCCATATAGCTTTTGACCTTCTTTAGACGATCAAAGAATGGGAATCCATAACTTTTATGGTTGATTTTTGTGTGTGTGTGTGTTTCCTTTTCATGGTAATGAAAAAGGTGGGGAATGGGGATGATGGTGAATATGCTCATGAATTAAGATTTCTGGAGTCTTCTTATGCTTTTACTTACCCTTCAAAACTTGCCTAAACTACTCTCCTCTCTACCATGTTTTCTTCTTTTTCCTTCCATCCTTCATTCCTTTCCTTTTTCCATCCATTTTCATTTTCCCTATAATTTCATCTCTTAATTTTTTTTAAATTATATTAATACAACAAGAAAAATTAAACAAACCTTAAAATGAAGTAATTCGTTTTTCTTAAGTAATTCAATCAAATTTAAATATTTCATCATAAAAATAAAATAATTCATAAGATATTAATTTTTTTTTGGTATTATACTCATTTTTTATTTTCATAGAACTTAGCTTCTTGTTTAAAATATAAAATTTTCAAATTTCTTAATTTTTTATTTATAAAGAATGTGCAATTTTTGATTTTTGTATAAATTAATGTTAAAATTTATAAATTTCATATGTTTATATTCATGTATTAAATTTTTTAACAGTTTTTGTTAATTTTGTTATTATTATTGTTAAATATACTTTGTATTTAAATCATACTATAATATTTTGAGTAATATTTAATGTCATTTATTTAATCAAATATGATTGTTTTAATCTTTCATAATAGTTATCGATACACATATTTATTATAAGATTATCGACCATACCTAGAAAATTAATGAGATTTGATTTATTTAATAAGATTCATGTAATAAATAAACTAAAATTTAAGTTAAATAATATTTCATATATTTAAATTTATAAAATTATTTATTAATTAGCTCACAAATTAATATATTAATTTAAGTCATGATAATTTAATTTTACATATATAATTTATATATTGATAATTATATAAATATAAAAAAATAAATATTTAAATTTAATTATTAATACAAAATTATAATATAATTTTATTTACAAAATATTTTACTTTCATAAAAAAATAACAAATATTTTACATTGAAATGTATATTTATCGAGTTCTTTAACATGTAATTTATTCAAATTCATGAAATAAAATAAAAAAATAATTGAAATTGAGTTTGTAAAAATGAATAAATTAAGTTTAAGATATATAAAATTGAGACAAATTAGCTATTTGTGACTTTTGATAAAATAAATTTATTTTAATTAGTATTAGCTTTTTAATTTTGATTATTATTTATTAAAACATCTTGTATAATCCTTTTAATCTCTTCACAATTTCTTTTCATTTTTGTATTTCTGTTTCTTCTTTTTTTTTCATGCTACTAATTTTGTTACTTCTTATTTTTCATCTAATGTTGTTTCTTCTTTTTTCCTTCTTTTACTTTTTAAATTTATTTTTTTTAATTTTTTAATTTTTTATTATATAATTTGATTGTATTTTTTATTTTTATTTGACTTTTTTTATGATAAATATGTATAAACAAATGTATTTCACTACATATAGTATAATGGCATACATGAGATATGATGTACCTATAAATATATGTATGGATTTGTATATACATATATAAATAAAAATATAATAGCTAGTAATTAAAAAAATAAATGTACAATGCAATGATGAAGATAAGAATAACAAGAAAAATAAAAATTAAAAAAAGGGAAAAAGAAGCATATAAAAAATTTGGAAAAGTTAAAAGAGGAAGGGAAGAAAAGAAAAGGAAGAACCATTACAATAATGGAGGAAGAAAAATAAGAAGAGAAAATAAAGGAAATAAAATGAATGTTATTTTTATTCATGTTTAGTTTTTTTCAAAATAAAAAATGAAAAATAATGAAAGGAAAATTTACTATTCATTAAAATTTCATTTTTATTTATAACTTTTTTTATTTTTTTAATATAAAAATGATAAAATTGTAATTATGTTTAAATAATTATTTTCCACCTTATTTTCTTTCTTCTTTCTCAAACATGTGAAGGTAAAATAAGAGAAAAAAATAAATTTATTATTTATTATTTTCTTTGCTTTCATAATAAAATCTCTAAATAAGGTTTAACGGAAAGAAATAAGGAGGAAAAAGAAAAAAAATATACAAAATGAAAAAAATGAAGGAATGATTTTTAAATTTTGTTAATTAATATAAAAATAAAAAAATAAATTAATTAAAAAGAAGTAGAATTATGGATGCATAAAATAGGAGGGGAAGCATGGGGATGTTGAGAAACGGACAGCTCAAAGGCGTGGTGTGATGATGGCTGGCTTTCTCATCAACCTCATGCATTTCTCTATCTTGTTTAAATCGAATTATTGCATTGATATTTCTATGATGTCCAGTGAGTTAAAATGGACCAGCTGCTGGCGTGGCGTTTTGGTTAATATGATCCAGAGATTCAGAGTATAATTAGATGGCATGATAAAAGGTGGAAAAAGATATTCGATGGACATACCTGTATTTATTACTCACTCGTAAGAGGGAAAGAAAGTCAAAAGAGGAATCTCATGTGGGTCCAGTAAAATGGTCAAAAGAGAGTCTCGTTGACATTCTTTCATCTTGAAAAAGTCAGAGAATTTTGGGTGGAGATTCCCTTTTGAAGAAGAGAGACGTTGACAAGCCTCCTCTTACTGCATCGATCACCTCTCCCTCAAATTCCTTATCTTCCATCCATGTGCCGAAAGCATACCCTCCAAATTTCGCTACTTCATCCATTATTATGTTTAAGTTTACCATTTCAGGGACCAGACCGCCCCTAACATCAGAAGCATCGACTTCTTAGTACTAAAAAAAAAAGTATAAAGAGGGAGAGTTGCATAAATGACATGTAATTAAGAGTTGCATTAATCCAGGGATCAAACCAATCTTTCATCTCCTGGAATTGACTTTAGGCTTTATCCAACTAGTCAAAAAGTTACGGCCACCCCAAATACATGAATTATAGGATTAGAATCCAATGGAATGACTCCTTCAATATAAACCCTAAAATAAATCCAATGGAATGCCTTTATACTTAGAATCATAGTCCAGCGAAACTGATTCTGATGATAAGGATACGAAGTAGCTCCAACAAAAGTTCGAGCTAAGTACTCATCAGAAGATAACTACCCTATTTAAAAAGGATTAGTCTCGTTAATATGCCATTTCATGTAACTATTCCGCCATGTAAGAGTAGACGGCTGAGTCTCAGATGAAGAAATGTATGTATGAAACTACGAATGGTCTAAGTTTGTTTTAGTTAGTAAAAGATGAGAGAATAAGAGAGTTGAAGAGTGGACCCTAAAGCTTTTTGGATTGCAACGAATGTTTGAAGGAAGCGAGATGCAACTAAAACTTTAAAAAACAACAAAACTTGTGTATATGGACTTGATGATTCCTCTCTTCCTGCAACTTGAACGTCATTCTTTTTCCCCTTGTTGATATAAATACCTCGCCTTCCCTCTCCATCTCGTCATACGTGCTTCTTCTTTTTCTTCCTCTTCTTCTTCTGCATCTTCACTCACCCTTCCTACTTGTGAGGATTGTACACCACGTACGGTCATGGACACTAGGTACGAGTCTTCTGAGACTTTAAGCTACAGAGATATGAGCTCCGGCGGATTTTCATGTCCCCCATTTTGAATGATTTAATCTCGTAACTAGATCGTTTTTGTTTTTTGAGCATGTGGTTCATGCTTTCTACAATTTGGTGTTTTTTTCTTGTCTCAAATGATAGCGCCTACCATGTAAAAAATGAAAATTTGAGTCTTTCTGCACCACTAGAATAGGGTTTCATGTTTATCATTTTAACTTTGGAATCGATGGATAATACTTGATCATCAATGTTTAATTACGTAAGCTATGATGAGTCGATATTAGTTAGGAGGGATTAAGATGTAGATGATGATGATGATTCTAACGATTAAATACTGGTTGCAGGAACAAGTGTGCAGCTTGCTTCAGACAATTCAACAAAATGGAGCATTTGGTGGAACACATGAGAATCTCTTACCACTCAGTTCATGAACCCATGTGTGGAATCTGTAAGAAACACTGCAGATCCTTTGAATCATTGAGAGAGCATCTTATAGGTAAATTTAATTTCCACAATTAGCATATTAATATCACGTTCGGTATCAACATAACCTAGCATGAGCTATAAAATAATAGGACTTTTGGTTTTATATTATTTCTTTTACAGGGCCATTGCCTAAGCTAGAATGCAAAAACGTTTTCAATGTTCGAGGGTGCAAATTTTGCTTAACCATCTTTGATAGCTCCAGTGCTCTCATGATTCATCAAGATAGATGCCAACACTCAAACGTTCAAGCTGTATTAATCTTTAGCTTTTCTTAATTTACAGTTTTTCTTATTGTAGATCCTCTATCTAACACAAGACGGTCGTTGATTTGGTCTCACGTGTTAATTTCTTCAGGGAATACTTGCTCGGATGGCTACTTTAGGCCTACGTGACAACTTGACCATCGACAACGGGTATAATAGAGGTCCACGAGTTGTCGCTCTTGCTTGCAAAATGGTAGGAGGGGGCAGTGATGGCTCCTTAGATCTTTGCGGAAGGGTTTGCCTCATTGATGAGAATGAAAACATCATCTTCCACACTTATGTCAAGCCACCAATTCCTGTTACCAATTACAGGTTTTGATCTATTTATTTGCTTCTGAATGATATTGCACCGAAACATTAATGGCATTGCAAAAAAGTTCAAGCTTTTGATTAATGTTCCATGCACCACTGTGTGCAGGTATGAAACAACAGGCATTAGGGCTGAATACCTAAGAGATGCAATGCCATTAAGGATGGTTCAGTCGAAGATCCAGACATTCCTTTGTAATGGAGAACCCATGTGGAAAATTCGACCAAGGGGAGGAGGAAAAGCAAGGATTCTTGTGGGCCATGGATTAGATCATGATCTTGACCGTCTTCAGGTAGAATATCCAGCTGCGATGATCAGGTAAATGAAAAGCTAATAAAAGTCTCTCCAACTCAATATTGCGTTTAATCATGAGACGCCCATTAACCTATATGCACCATACAAAATACACAGAGATACTGCCAAATATCCTCCATTGATGAAAACAAGCAAACTCAGCAACTCCCTCAAGTATCTAACGCAGGCCTACCTTGGGTACATTTCTGCTTAATCTTTAATTCTTCTATAATTTCCTTTGAGCAATTCAAGGACCAAACTCTTTCGATACGTATTATTTCATTTTCATGACTTAAAAGGAAGATTTATTGCAGACTCCTAGTAACGTATGTACTCAATAATTTACATGTCTAAACATGCAAGACTAATTGATTCATAGGTACGACATTCAAACCGGAATACAAGACCCTTACGAGGATTGTGTAGCAACGATGAGGCTTTACATGAGAATGAGATCGCAAAGGCATATGGTGGAAGAGTACCCACTTGCTTCTGACCCTCAAAACCGCAACAACTTTGCCTCATGGAGACAAAATGAGCTCGAGAGGATGAGCCCAGAAGAGATGTTTGCCATATCAAGGTCTGACTACTACTGCTGGTGCTTGGACTCCTAAAAACAACAACAAAACATTCATTCATGTGCCTATCCATCAACGGAGGAAGCTCGTTTACTTCATCATAGGCATTGTTTTAGAGCAATATTTGACCAGAGAAAGTAAAAATAAATGGGAATTATATATCATATTTCTATCAAGTAGTAAGAAGTATTATTTCTGTACTACTCAGTTTTTTATTTTTAAATTATGTATCATGCTTAATTGAATAATAAATTTCATATATAATTAAGTTATTGTATGTTATAATCGAAAGATCTTATGTTTATTTCCTTATTCGTCTTTTCTAGTGCAATCCTAAATCTTTCATGATTAATACATTTATATCAAATAATATCATATATGTTGATATTTTATATTAATATTTAAAAGTTAAGAGCATTTGATATTTTTGAGTTCTTCCATATACAAACTCTTACATTTTTTTGTAACATTATTTCATTTCAAAGTTTTCGATATTTTCTGATATTTTTTAAAATTCTCAATGATTTTAAATAGAATTATACAAGTTTTTTTTAACTTTATTGAAGGTACTTCTTGTGATTCGCACAAATAATTTTTGTATATAATTTTGTAATATTCTAGAATAAATCACAAATAAAATAAAATTTTAAACAAAAACATTTATATATCACATTTAACATATATTAATATTTTTTTTATCTTAATTGAATGTAATTACATTAATTTTTTTTATTGCAGTAAACGTTTTATAAAAATATATAAAATAAATGAAAAATGAGTTAGATATAATTAAAATATAAATACAAAATTGGAAAATGAAAGGTTAGGAATTTTCATTTTAGTTTTTAGAATGTATAACTTGCATAAATTGTTTTTAAATGAAAATATTAATAACACAATTATTTTAAATAGTAATATCTTGATTTATAAATCAAAATTGACATTATAGCACAAATTTATTATTTTCAATCTTCTAAACATATTATAAGTGATGTGAATCTTAAATTATATCAATTATAATTTATAATATATGTACATACTTATGTTTATATGAAAATTTATTATATATATAAATATATGATTTGGATAATCTGTTAATTATAATATTAGGAGTGAAATTTTATAATATGATTAACAAAACAATTATAAATTGTGTTCGTTGTTATTGATGAAGAAGCCTTTTATTGAAATTGACAAAAGTTAGAATGTTCAGCTGTCCCAATACAATCGACTTGGCGTCAGCCATTGCTTATAAATAAAAAGCATGACACGTCAGCCATTAATATTTTTAATTAATTCTACAAGCAAAATTACACGTTATAATCAACCGTTACGCATTTTAAATTTATATTAATCACTTTTTAAAAACGATGAATGCTGAATGATCTTATGTCAGGGCCGGGCATATGCTGACATGTTATTTTATGAAAAAATAACAAATTATCCAAATTAATTAGTCATTCTTAAAATTCAGAAAAAAAAGGCATTAATTGATGATAATAATTGCAATAAAAGGTAATATAATTTTTCACTAATTTAAATATGAATGTAATTATTAATAATTAATTCGAAATAAACTGATAGCCAAAACATTTCAAAACTTGTGAAAAATATGATTATATGTTGCTTCACGGATCAAATTGGATCAAAACTAGTTATGTTTTAAAACAATATTGAAATTTTGTGCCAATAACACGGCTCATTGCAGCCCAGCTGCTTTTCTCAGCTTGCTTTCCAGCGAGACCACCCACCACCACCACCACAACGCCAGTAATTACAACGACCCACCGATGCAATTCTCCAGACGTTTCATTTCCCTCATTGCCGAGGCTTTATGCATCCCGACTTCCACCATGTTTTATCCTTAAATTTTAACGTGTCCTTTTGCAAATCAATAGTATCATCTTCAGATCGATATCCATGGATTAATGCCTAATCAAATCACACCTGCTTATAGTCATGGTTCTTTAATCCATGTCCATGGCCAGATGATTTTTTTTTCAAAATCTAGTCTTATCTAAGGCCTTCCTTCTTTTGGCTACGGCCTTCCTTCTTTTGGCTACCGAATCCTTCTCGTGATTACCGGGCCATTCAAACACAAAATAAGAGCTTCAAGGAAATCCGCTTTTACAAATCTGTTCTTCAATTAAAAGATTATCGAAACAAAATCATTCCAAAAAAACAAAAGAGAATTGGCTTGAAAAGAAAAGCAGCAAAATATGCCTCAGAATTGCAGAATTGACAGCAAGGCTTATTTGACAAAGCCATTCAGTCCCGAAAGATGGTATTTTGGTGATTGATTTCCTCATTGGCAACCGCTTACTTTTCTTTTGATGTAAAACCACAAACCGTAAATGAAACCAGAAAAAAAAGACTGGGAAGATAATGAAAAGAATGTGCGTCTCATGGCCAGTCCCAAATTGTAATGGCGGCGACGCCGCTACACAAGGCGATGGAATATGAGACCTTCCCCACCATACAGCGGAGACGAAAAGCCTCAACACCGTTAGGGGAATCGATATCTGACGTTTTACTTTTGGACTATGCAAACATTGAATTAGTCGTTTGCTCCATATCATTCACAGATTAAGGATTCAATAATGAAATCCCCGTCAGATCATAAACACCAGATCACCACTAGAAACAATTTTCTGAAAACTAAGAACAAACTCTGAGAAACTGGTTTGAGGCACTTACCGCTACCAATCAGACTACAGAGGAACGCACGCTGAAGGGAGTGGTGAGAATACGCTTATATAGGCAATTAAAGACAGTTCTAGAAACCCTAATTACCTAAACAAGTTGCTACACGGCGCCGTTGGGATAAATCGCATGTTTTCCTCCCATTTGGATTATAAGTAATTTTAATCTTTAATATTAAAACTGGTTAGCGATTTAATTAAGATTATTGATGAAAAAAATCCACTTTTTTTTTATTTTTACCAAAAGAATCGAGTTTTTTCAATATTTTTATAAAATTGCTCTCTTATTGTTTAGGGACAAGATATTTATAAATATTTATTTCCATATTTATAGATTATCGTAGAATAAAAATAATTGAATCATTTTCAACAAGTCACGAGATTTTTATTAAATGCACATATTTTGTTTAATTAAAAAATTATTATTTAAATGAATTGAATTTCTTTTTTTCTTTTGAACCAAATATGATATATTAATGAGGACAATCAGTATACAAAATAGACTCTAGAACTGGTGGAATATCAGCCCTCCAAAACTGATGAAGATTGGTTTTCCTAACATATTTAGCAAGCCAATCGACAGCAGCATTACAATTCCTGGGACAAAAAATAACTCTAGAGTTAGGGATCCTATTAAGTAAACCATAAATATCTGCAATAATCCCTGCTATATCCAAAATATAATTAACATTAGATTCCTTAATAGAATTAACAAGAATCTGACAATCAGATTCAAATATCACAGCAGGAGCCTCCATATGGACAGTAAGATTAACTACCAATTTTAATGCCAAAGCTTCTCCTTGCAAGGTAGATTCACAAGCAATACATTCCGAAGTACCACCAACCATTTGACTTTTCCAATTTTTACATATAACTACAATACCAATCATACCGTCATGAACATCAAAAGCTGCATCAAAATTTATTTTAAGCCAATCTCTATCCGGAACTGATCACTTATGATAAACATTAGTTCCCCCCGATAGAGCCACATCCGACTCAGATAGAGCAGCATCAGTACATGCCTTTCATTCAACTAATATCATGTTACATTGAAAAACAGTATCTAGAGGATTAGGCAGAACGTCATTGAAAACAGCACGATTCCGAGATTTCCATATTTGCCAAGACATAGCTACTATCCGAACCACAAAATATGAGCGCATATTAAACTTAAAATCAGTGAGGATAGAATGAAACCAGTCCCTAAAAGACGAGATATTATCAACCGACTCCTTGAAACCCATACTCGAGGCAAACTAGGCAACACGCGCGTGGTTACATCGAAACAACAAGTGCTCTAGAGTTTCATTGGCCTGAAAGCATGTTCTACACAATGTAGAATTGGTGAGTTACCTACATTCCAAGTTATAAAAGCTAGGTAATATGTCATGACTAGCTTTTCAAAGAAAATGGATAATCTTCGAGGCAATTTCCCAATTTAGTGTAAATAATTTTGAAAAATCTTCATTTGTTGTGAAAGGGAAAATAATTCCTAATTTGGTGTATTTTTGAGTTGACCGTCACTAAAGTGGCGGTCAAATGAAAATTAAGTGACATGGCAAAAAAAATTAAATCTGGTCGTTGTTAAAACCAGCGGTCAAGTACCAAACAGATTGTCCCTGCCCTCCCCGTCCCTGCCCTCTTAGCAATAATAATAATAATAATAATAATTAATATATAACTTATTAATAATATACTATAATCTTAAATATTACATTATTAATAATATTAATATTAAAATTATTATTAAATAATAATAATAATAATAATTATTTATTAATTAATTAATATTAAATTATTAATATTAAAATGAGTAATATTAGTATTAATATTATTATTAAAATTATTATTATTATTATTAAAATTAGTACAATATAATATAATACTACTAATAATTAATAATATTAGTAAATAAAATGAAATAATTAGATTATAATGATGAAAAAATGATCACATGTAATTATTATTAATATTTGATAATAT
>CANYBF010067142.1:0-54219 GCA_948192965.1 Dalechampia spathulata
TAGATTTCTAGTCATCGTAATTTAGTTTGTGATCAAATCAACCATTAAAATCAAATTTTAATTTAATATTTAGAAAATTAATTCAAACCAAAAGTAAAATAATTATAAATTAGTAATAATAAAAATAGGAAATAGGAATAGCGTATAAATAGTGTTATTTTCACATGCATAATATTTCAACAAGTTTTAAATTTATAATCCTTAAATTGTAATTACGTCACCGCAAGAATACAGGTCGCAACTGCAGTATAAGGGTATCATTCACTGGGACCAATGATAATCAAGTACTAGACATTAATTTCATTGATTATTTAGGTAATTCAATATCCAATTATAAGATAAAGTTTATTTAAATAACTAAATTATTAACCAACTAATATATTACATAATGTACAAATAATTATAGGAATTGGTGATGATGAACAAAACATAAACCTTTAATTATTAATTCAATTACCAACTTCAAATCAGTGTTTTAATATAAATATCTTTCTTTCAAAAGAACATTTACCTACTAAAGCTAAGCTAACACCCTACTTTCGTGACTGTTAAGATCAACTTTAGTGATTAAGTTCATTTACTACACTTTATGCCTCCAAATTAATTAACTATTATGTCTAGGTAGTTATCATTCGATGTTCTTAAGTTCATTCAGTTAGGTTAAACCTTCTTTCAAAGCGATTAACAAAACTAGTTTGATGTCTTCATGTTAAAAGGACTCGTTCTAACAATCAAACATCTTAAGCATAAATCACAACTCAAGAACATAAAGAGGTAAATAAATTGCTAATGAAAAGGAATTAAATCCGTTCAAATCATCCTCCAATCCCTACAACCACTACTACTAAATCATATCTAGAACTTTAATTAAGTAAAGCAACGTAATAAAAGGGAATACAACCATATTGAATGTTTGAAACTAAAACAGAAATAAATGGAGAATACGAAGAACTTGGATAATCTGCTACTGCTCCGCTTCAACTCTTCTCGATTCCTCCTCAATCCGGTAGCTCTCCTCAATGTCTTGATGAAGATCTATCAAAGGCAAATCCAAGAAAGAGTTAAAAGATCTCAATTACAGAGAACCTTAATTCCCCTTCTCTCCTAACCTAATGACGGCCTCATGACCGAATCACTGCCTCCTCAAACCTAATCTCACGACCTTATTTCTCTTGGAAATTGCTCAATCAATCCTTACCCTCCATTCTATGATCCAATGGTCAACAAAAAGAGTGAAAAGTCGAGTAAAAATGTTCTACATGAGTCGTGTAAAGTGTCCACGACTCGTGTAAGGTTCGAATGGATTGAAAATGCACCTAAAAGAAGAAGTCCGAATGGTACACGAGTCGTGTAAGGTGTCCACGACTCGCGTAAAGTTCGAAGTGGTTAAAACGCTCAAGAAAATATTATGGTCGAGTTATACACGAGTTGTGTAAGGTGTCCACGACTCGTGTAAGACTCGTATGGTTCAATAAAAGCCTCAATTCTAAGCCTAAATGGAAAAACTAAACTCCTAAAACCTAGAATTATGATTCTAATGTAAAATAGTACTATACAAACTTACTAAATGCATGTAAATCTATATAAATTGAGCTAATTCCTATACCATATGAAATATCTATGAAAATAATGTAAATATCTATGAAAATGTATGAAATTATGCTAAATATATAAAATATGAGTATGATGCATGAAATGGTATAAAATGCATAGAATACTATACTATATACTAAAGTATGCACCTAAAATGCATGAAACATTACTAAAAGAGATAACTTAAGTATGAAGAAAGATAATGATAATGACAATTATCAACATCTTTTCATGAATTCATAACAACCAAATTAAATTATTTCAATTATTATCACAGTTACAAAATTAAAATAATTCAATTACTCTTCCAAGTTAATTAAATCTAACTATTAAATTACCAATTTGATTAATCTAATTCAAACTTATGTTATATTACTCAATCAAATCAAATTGATAATAAAATATAATTAAACATAAATCTTGTAAAAAAATACAAAATTTTGAATACTAGACATAGTTACTTAGAATTTTATAGATGGATACATTAAATCGTATTCAAATTCAATTTTCTAGTCTATTACCTAAATATTATAAAATCATATAAGTGAATAATTAATTCAACAATACGCAATAAGAACATATATCAATCTTGGAATCAATAATATAAAATCATAAAATTCATATCCAATTAATCCATGAATCACATTAATTTCAGCAATCCATATCCCTAATATAAATTTAACCACACATATTAATTCAAATAAAAGCAAATAATGAAAAAACTAATTAAAGAATCCATAAATATTGAGAATAAAAGTTAACAAAAAAAACTTTGATTTAATGCAATAATCAATCCAATTCGTTTTTCAATAGATGAATTTCATGAGTCAATTTTTCAAATAAAATAAAATCATAAACTAAAAACTAAAAGAAAAAAAAAAGACAAATGATCGTTAGATCTTCAAAATAATTCTAAAGTTATTTAATGATAATATCTAATGTAAAATAATCTAATCCCTTAAATATTCGGGCACCACATATTCTATTTTTAACTAAAAAGGTAAATATGTTTGTTCTAAGCTTCTCGATAGATAATTAATTAATTAAATCTCATATTAAAATATTATAGAATTGGACTTCAAGAAGTTCGAGGTCAAGTTTCCAGAAGTTTTATTTTTCTTTTTAAATGACTTTCTACCTTTTAAAATATCTTCACCATAAAACGACATTTAAGTTCACTTTAACAATATCACATAATTCATTAATTAAAAATTAAATCATTAAAACATATGAATATGAGTGAAAAATTATATCAATTTACACTCATATGTGTAATGAAGAATTTATATTTAATAATCATTGAATATAATTAATTAATAATATTGTATTATTTTCATTTAATTTGATAATTAATATTTATGATAATTTTGTATTTTTCTGTATGAAATAATTTATAACAAAAGTAGCGTGCGTTGGAGGCGTGTTATAACAAAATTAGAGGTATTGAGGAAACATGATGATGTCGTTTGATAACTCCAAATTTTCACACCTAAAACTTATTTAATTAGTTGCAGAGTACAATTCATGACCAATGGAGAAACCTGAAAATTCAGGCTTAGCTCGAGAAACAAGGGATCCCCAATGATGTCCAACCCAACACCTGCTACAACTAAACACCATTACAACCACATGATTGAAATGACCATGGTACAAGACACTGATAATGACGTAGACCTGAACGACTGATTCATATACTACATTGAACTGCATCTAACAAAGACTGAAATATTTGGGTTACTGTTTGCATCTATAAGGATCTGACAGTGTGTGGAAGGGATTAGAGCCAGTAGCCACAAGGGAATATGTAAGCTAGGGTATTGGTAATTATACTCTCAAGAAACCATGGCAGTGAAAGAGGCGCCGTCCCTGACAATAGGGGCTAAACAGTCGGAACAAACTTTCCACATGGAAAGCCAGCGAAAAAAGAGATGGAGGAATTGATCTGCCCAAGTTCCCTGGAAAACAACCATACTAGACTTACAACCGAACCCATCACCGATGAGCCAAAATTCTATGTTGAATGTTATTACCCATTCGATCGGACTACAAGAACCAATCCTTGCACGATTTATCAAATGCCAAGGCAGTTGAATGCTTTTAATTTTGTCCATAAATCCCCCAAGGAAGTATTTTTTCAGTTACGCCCATTTGATTCAATGGATAAGCCCTGTTATCCACGCTTGATTAGGAGAGAATATCACATCTCCACATGCTCTCCATAAGCAGTTCAACTGTAGAGATGCTGATAGAACTGCAGTTTTGAACATTTAACCCCATCAGAGTCCTGCCCATTTTCTTCAAGAAAGGGAAGCTTTTATTCGATACTCCAGAACAACCTGACAGGGAAAGGACTTGAAGATGGAGCTGATCAACATTAGACAGGTTGGCAATCCCAGAGTCAGTAACTGCACATTTCGACACGTCAAGTTCACTGAGAAACATACAGTTCTCAGCAATGGCTTTCAAACTAGCATCTGTAATCTTCCTGCAACCATCCAGATTCAGCAATTCAAGCGATCCACCATGAAGCTTAGCCAGAGTTGAAACCACTCCGTCGGTCAAACTCATGCAGCCACTAAGGTTCACTTTAACAAGTCCTGTCTTGGAGTTTTCCAAAAGTGCAAGAAGACCAGAATCTTTAATTTCGGAGAGTCCACTGAGATCTACATGCTCTAGTTGAGGGCATAACTTCCCCATAAAGGCCAAACTGGCACTGCCAAATCCTGGGCAGTTTCTAATGGTCAAGGACCGAAGAGAACTGCAAGGAGAAGAAGCTAGCAGTTCTGATGTAGCATCTCTGATTCCCACACACTTCACTAGGCTAAGAGCTTTCAACTTTGTTCCACAGTTTGAGACAACACCAATTACCCCTGATTGAGTAATTCTGTTGCACTCTTCTAATTGCAAGCTATCGAGGGAACCTGCAGCTCTAGCAAAAGAGACTAGCCCGTTGTCTGACACAAAGAAACACTTACAAAGACATAAATGCTTCAGGTTTGTGCATCCTTTTGCTATAGCTTCCATGCTAACATCTGTAATCCCCCGACATGAAGAGATTGTCAAAGATACCAATTTTTGCAAACCCTGAGCATTACCCATGACCCAAAAGCCCTTCTCGCTTATGTGCCAGAGATTACTGAGAACAAGATTGGTAACAGTCTTCCCATATTTGCCAATGACAGCAAGAGAAAAATCGGTGACATTCAATGCCTGAAGTTTTACTTTGGATAAAACATTGGTAGTTGAGGTTAATACACTAGACACTCCAAGATCTCCAACAAGACGACACTCTTTGATAGAGATGGATTGCAGTTTGCTGCAATACTTTCCAATAGCTTGTAACGCCTCATTTCCTATATTTGGACAAGATTCGAAATTCAACGAGATCAAATTGGGACAGTTCTTCGCAATGATTATCAAACCTCTGGTGGTAATTGATGGACAGTTGCAAAGGTCAAGCTTCTCTAATTGATGACATTCTTTGGCTATCTCAAATAGACCTTCATCCCCAACACCAGGAACATCCCATAAAGAAAGAGACTTCAAAGATGGGCAGCCTCGAGCAATTGCGGATAGACCAAGGTTGGTAACTCTACGAATAGAATTGCTTCCTCGGATAAAAAGCTTACTAAGCCCTCCACGGCCACTATTCCCTACGGCAATCGCAGCAAGTCTCGTATCTGTTGCTTTCTTTCCTTCCACAAACCGGGTAAGGTACCCATCGCTCTCGATTTCCCCAATTTCATCATAAGGTACCATTTCTACATCATTGCAAAGTTCGGCCCTCCGGACACTGCTCAATAATGCAAGCCAACGCTTAGAGACGCAAGCACAAGCACTCCTCTCTTTGCCACCAGGGATTCTCCTAAAGATCTCAAAAAGGCATTCATCTGGAAGAACATCAATTGATAGTGGCTTATTTTTCTTAAGCTCAGATGATTCAAAGAGAAATGGGGAAATAAGGCACGCTCGCTTGCAAGGAGGGCTGTATAGATCAACATGGAAGTCCGTCGAATAAAGTCTACCCAAATCCTTGGAATTTGCATACATAGACCCCCCAAAATAAAATTCATCATCGCCTGAAAAATCCAATTGAAAAGATCCAATGAGATTTCGCTCCTCTCAAAGATTAATCACTGTATAAAGTATATATATATGGTCCGTCCTTGATTATGTTTCCTTTCAGTAGGCTATTCTCGTAGAAATCACTAATGAAATCATGAAAGAGACAGGTGAAATCAAAAATAAAAACTACCAAATTCGTATAACTAATAGCACGTACGACTTTCAACATAAGATACTAGAAAGACATAAAGAGGAAAATAGAAGAGAAGGAGAACTTACCACCGTTGTTAACAAGAGCAGGCATGATTGGATCCAAAAGAAGGAGGAGAAAAGGAACCCTCGATCAAGTTCCCAAAAACGAGAAAAAGAACAACTTTGAGAAAGAACAAGATCCAAAGAAACCAAGAAAAGCAAGAAACAGATCAAGAAGTAAAGAAAAAAACTAGAATGCATTAGCAAGAAGGAAAAAAAAAAAAGGAAACTTGGAACCCTAACAGAGTAGGGCAAAAAAAGAAAACAAGAAAGGAGGAATTTTTGAGACTGCTGAAGTTTTCTGCGAACTGGGTACCGATCAAGGATCAAGAAATGAAAGAGAGTAATATATATATAGGAGATACATTGGCCGACCATTTGGAAACACGAGGAAATCGGCCAAGTCCCAGAAGGAATAAAGAAAGGGGCCCATGTCATTCGGTGAAGGTACGTAATCTGTTCTTGGTTCTCTTCTCTTGGACACGATAGATTAGATATAACATTACATGTATACAATGAACTTTTTTGGTATACGGTTTCGATTAATTATTCAACATGCTGTGTAGGTCCAATTCTTGCATGGAAAATATAAAATAAAATAAATAATAATAATATTATTATTATGATCCTGTTTTTGGTTAGAATCAATGGATCTATGCTTCTGGTGGCTTGTGCTCTGCGGTTATGTACACGCAGTCACTTTGTTTTGATCTTAGATTTTTCTGAAATGGGTTTGGATGCCATGAAAGGGGTCGGTCCACGGACTCGGTAAGATATGGTATATATGTTTATAATAAAATTGTTGGAATATGTTGAGTTTGATTTGTATATAAATAATTAAAAAATGGTGAAATTTCAAGGCACTTGCTGTTTATATGGTACAATGTATCAAACTGCATAAAACAAAAATTACATAAACTTTGATACTAAATATTAAACTCCCTCAAAATGAATAATTTAATCAAAGTATGAAATGCACTTTTAATTCAGATTAAAAACATTAGAGGAAGTCGATATATAGATAGCTTATAAACTTTTAATACAAGAGACTATCGAAGTTATGCAGAATAATATATTATTTAAATAATAATTTATTCTTTATTTTCTTAATTTGTTTAATATTAATAAAGCTGGAACGGTTTTGGAAAAGAGAAGGCTGCGTTTGAATGGGTCAAATGGATTTTGTTGAATCTGAGGGAAGGCTGAGAAGCCCAGGTTCAATGTAGTCATTTCAAGTTCATCCCACACCTTGTTCTTTTCCATTCTCTAACTTATATCTGATATTAGTAGTCGGGATATTTTCAAAATTAAAAAAAAAGAGAAAGAGATATTGATAGGACATGGGGGAGTGGATGGGGTTCCAAAGCATGAAAGTAAATGCATGGCCTGTGGCATATGCATTATAAAATAAAAAAGTTAATAATGTTTAATTATTAATATAATAAAAGGATGAAGATATATTTGAATTTCCATATGATGGAAGAGTCTCCATAATTGTATCATCTTGTAGGTTTCCAAGATTCAATTCATCAAAGCTCATCATCCCCTTGCTGTCTACATCATTACCGATAGACAGCATCAATCATGCGGTTGATAGCTAACTCCATCGCCAACATAAAGATTTGGTCAAATAAATACATGAATTCCTATATATGGAGTTCCACCCATTTATCTTTGTTAGGAGATGATGGATATTTTGATGAGATTTGAAAAGATGCATGTGCAATTTCATGGTCTGGGAACACTATAAAATTCAATGACAATGCATCTGATCTTTTGCTTATTATAAATAAATAAAGGTCTATACGTAATTTGATAAAGTTTCTGCATTTGCTTAGTAACAGGGCCTGTTCTGGGAATAATATTTTGATGATTTATGAGATATTATGAATGTTTATAAATGTAATATAAAATTAAGTTACGTATATACTTTATTAAAATTTTTTTATAATATATCATCAATTTTTTTATATAATTTTCTGCTTGTTACGGGTCGAAATGAAGCATCTTAGGAAGGTGCAAGGGAAGTTGCTGAGAAGTCTTTCTTTCTTGAAGAGATATGCATGAAGCTGCCATTCTATTTTCAAGTTGTCCAAACTCAGATTTTCTGGGAAAAGTTCATGAATGTCGTGGATAATTCCAAAATGCATAAAGATGGAAATTCCGTGGCCGAACAAGTTGAATCAGACCAACGATGGATAGCTGTTAAGGAAAATGAAATGCATCAGTCATAGTTTTCTTAAGGTTTTCATCCTCAACTTTACGCAGTTGAAGCTTTAATTATATATATATTGTTCATTGTACAGGGCAGGGCTTTTGCATGCATGCACGCATGCACATACCATAACACCAGAAAATGAGGAGCAAAGACGTACAACTCAACCAATTCCAAGTACATGAATAATATATTAAAATCCCTCCGAGTCTCATGACCTGGTCAGGTGATTCCCACGGTTCAACTCTCTACCAGTTGGGCACTTAAAATAAAGATTTATTTTTTTATTTAAAAATTATATAAATTTAATTTAGAAAAATGGAGAGATTATAATTTGTTTATTTTTTTATAAATCTAAATAAATATTTTAAATCATCAAAATATTGAGAGTTGGTTTTTAAATTTCGCCAATGTTATAGTGGTTGGTAATATAGAGGCTTGGGGTGGCCTCCTGTTTTGTTGCTGTGGATTGTGTTGAGAAGGAAGGGCAAGTTGATGGATGTCATACTCATGCTATAAATTGTTGGTTATCAAGAATGCAAGACTTCATACCAATCATTGTCAATCCCATCCATCACTTGTCAATCATTGTATACAGAAACTGATCCAATCAAATAATGATGATGCTGTTTTCTTACAAATTTAGCCTTCGGTCTGAAATGATCTGTGTTATAGTTTGGATTCTATTGCATGATCTGATGGGTAGACCAATAATTTACTCAAAAATCAAAAGGATGGAATTAACTCATGATATTACAGCTGGGTTGAAGCTTTTCTTGGTTTTTTTTTCTTTACAGATGACTCTTGCGAGCCATGCTTGAAGAGATGAAGGAAAATAAAGGGAAATCTTAAAACAACTTTCTGTAATTCAGTTCTTCAACCATGCAATCCCTCTTTCTTCCATACGTCAACCAGAAGATCAATCATTTTCTGGAAACAGGAAAAGCAATCAACAAATGTTGAAGTTGCCATGGAAATCAGGAACAACGAAAACACCAAACTTACAGAGAGAGGAATGGGACGAGAACAAGGATTTCTAGTTCCAAGTAAACCTTCACAGGTTGCACTCCAACTGCAAAAGACACACAGTAAGCTAAGACGACAAAGAACACAAATTCATAAGGTTGACTGCAATACACTATACATCACTGAAAATTTAACTCATACAACGATTTTTCCCAACTCCACTCAGAATCTAAAAGCGGAAAAATATGTAAAAATCTAACGTTAGAATTGGTAATATGTAACGCACTCTACAAGATGTATGATTCTGCAAGAGTCCAAAAGTGAAAGGGTTCTGAAAAAAGCAGTTAGCTTAGAGAAAAGCTTGTCGGGTGGGCCTAGTCTTAATGGGTGAGGAGGAACTGTGACATTGACGTACTAATATCTATACAGTCTAATTATCTGAATGAACTTTGATAAGAACACTACCTTAATCTACGTTCCCATCGACGCCGGGTTGGATTCCTGGATGTCTTATTTCCAGTCCACTGAAGTCTGCTCTGTTGCCAGAGAACAAAACCTATAAACAACAGAATGACAATGTCACAAAATTTAGAACACTTACACCTATAGGTCTATTAAGGCTACAGCCATAGCCAAAAGCAATTGCGGCCTGTGTGAAGCAATTTTTTCTATGCCAATCAGTAGAACCTTACCATGATTTACGAATTCCGGGTCTGTGATTATGCCACTTGCATCACTATTGATGTTGGCATTAAATAAACTAATTGACGAGACACTTCTTTGAGACGGAACAGCGCCGTTCTCCAAATCGCAGGTGCTGGTACTCCAGAAGTCATCTGATATGGTAGATTTCTTCACCGCCCGCCCTTGTATTCTTAAACCTTTTGATGGCTCATCCACAGCAATAATTGGTGTGGGTTTAGCACAGCATCCAAAACAACCACTGCTCTGTTGCAAACCATGTTATAACAATATGTACCAGGAACCTAATGATGGTAGTAATGTTCATAACATGATACTTTTCTCACCCAACCCACCACCTACAGTCGTTAAGTTCAGCCCAAAATCACCTTCCTCAATTGCAAGAGGTGCAGGAGGATGATTGACTAACAACTGGAGCATTAATATTAACAAACAGAAGGCCATATTCACAAGGTTAATTATATCATTTGCCAAGAAATTTGTAGAAGAGTAACAATGTTAATTAACACATCAAGGATTTTAAATAATTGGTGTATATAGTTACAAGAAAGAGATACTAGTCTGGCTAAGTAGAGTTGGCGTGCTTATGCTGTTGTAGAATCAGTTTTCAGGATATATAATATCAATTTCTACCGTCTCGGATGCAAAAGCTTCAACCCTTGAAACAACAGCAATAGTGATGATACATGCTCGTTTTATAGATAGCAAGTGCCTCAAGGTCAAATCTATTTCTCCTAATCAAATTATTGGATTGTTCAGTTCTTTAGCTCATACAGCCTAATCATTAATTCCATAAGAACATAACCAACAAATAATAAAGGTCGAATCTTTGTCACTGTAAAATCTTACCCACATTCCAAAACTAGTAATCCCAATTCTAGTACTTAAAATAACTAACACAAATTTCAAAAATCATGAAATACCCAGAAACCAAAAAGACAATAAAATCAGGAAAAGAAAAAGGAGTGACGTACCCCATGCAAGCAAGAAGGTGACAGATCCAAATAGCAATTGATTTGTTCACAATCACCGTTCAAAAGGAGAATCAAAGCATCGAGAGTAACCTCAGGAAGAGAATGTTAATCTTTCTTTAATTTGGCTGGTTGGTTTAAGTTAGTAGGAGTATTTGGGCGATTAAAAGTGGTTTCATGGACGCCATTTTGGCTGCAATTTGTTTTCTTTCTTCTTTTGTTCCCAGCGAGGGCTAACCAATTGCGTTAGAAGGAGCTGCCAACTTGTCATATTATACGCTATTTAAAATTTTTTTAATAATATTTCTTCGGATATGTCTTATCTTATATTATTATTTGTCATGTCATTTGGGGACTTTAATGGATTAGTAATTATGATAAGTGATTGTGAATCTTCTTTTCGATTATCCATTATAGAATAAGGATATTGTTGTTGACGTGGAATGGAAACTAAATGAGTAATGTGGAATGCGAAAACTGATTTGTTGGAGGCATAGGCATGAATCAACGTTTCATTATTAGTTTTCAATTTAATTGGATGATTGTAACACTCTGTATAATTCAATTTGGTGGTTATGACTTTTTTGTTTGGTACAACACCCCTAACCGCAATTTTAACTTGATTTGAGAAATCTGACCAACTTCAGTAATGAATCGATTAAGATTCAGATACGATACTAAATGCCAGATTCCTGCCAAATGAGAAAACAGCAAACAAGGAATATGACTTGCAGAGTTCAAGTAGCTTGACAACATCCAGTTTCTCATTATATATATTACACAGTTTAAAAGGTAATCTCGACGAAAGCAAGTTTTCATTTATGAGCATTTGGCAGCGTCACAAAACCCAACTTCAGTGAAATTAGAAATTGAAACCAATGTAAGCTTAAACGTCATATGTTTTTACTCTACTTCCCTTGTTTGAAAAGGAGGGATGAAAGACTTGAACTCCATCCAAATATCATTGAAGGTTCGTGCTTCTTGGGTATGATAGACGCCAGACCCCTCGCCATGCTGGAATTGGGTGCAATCTCCCTCTCAGCATTAGCCTTTGCAGACCTATGCACGCAAACAGCAATATATAAGTTAAGACAAGATTGATACAACCTTTGAAACAAATGGACAAAGATGGTATTTAATTCAAAAATGAATTCCATAAACTTTATGGAATTCATTGGTAAATCTGAAGCAAACGTATTTGATTTGAATGAATTTGAAAGTTTTAATACTGAAATCATCCATGAGAATTCATTCATTTATACATGAATATTCATTTGTACGTGAATTCAATTCTTCAATACCTTTGCTGCACAACTCTCATAAAAGGGGAAAATAAGATTTTTAAAAATTCAATTTAACCACCTATAGTGAGTCTCTTTCCCTCCTGGTGTAGTCTTCTCATTTAGTTGTGTTGTTTTCTGGTGGTAGTTACATCTTAAGCTTTGTTCAGTTCAGTTCTTTTCATTTGTAAAAGACTATTCATATGCAAATGAAATTCTCATATATGATTTCAGTATAAAAACTTCAAACTTCATCTAAACCAAACATATTAACATGAGATTGACAAATGAATTCTACTAATTTGAATTTTCAAGGTTTTATACTAAAATCATCCATGAATTTGTCATTGTAAAATGAACACAAATGAAATGGAATGAAATCTCAAAAGAATCAACCGAGCAATGCCTATAGTTTTGCAGCTTGATGCATCTTGCACCTTAATAATATGTCGCAAACCAATTCAGTTACAAGGTTGAAGACATTGCTGCTTTCTGCTCATATTCAAGAGGCACGTCCAAAAGTTCTTTCAATTGCCTTGACTCAAGATTAAATGATTCCCTCCACACTAATAATATGTGCCAGAGTTTGGAAACGCAATGAAATTATGAAAACAGGACAAGACAATTATGAAACCTCCCTGCCACCAAAAACAGAAGCACTAACACAATCCAAGAATATGCACAGATAAACCAAACACAAAAGCCAATCATCACGGATAAAGAAAAACGTATGTCAAAGACTGCGACAAACTAGAAGAAGAGTCTCACGATCATGAATTTAAAGCTTTGCAACTAAATGCAAAATTCAACCATTCGATTAAGCTCATATATCGTTATCCATTTTTCTGACACAAGCTTTGAAACTTGAAAATCATCTCGACACTTGAATGTTATGATCAACCGGTAATAAGCAAGTTCATAAGGGCATAGCATGAGATAAGAATACATACAAGGATCCATCTTCACAAGCGAAAGTAGACAGGCCTTGACGTTGCTTGTGCTTAGGGTTAGAATTACAAATTACATAAACACGCCCACGCCTTTTAACAATCTGACAAAACTCGCACATTTTCTTCACCGAAGATCTCACCTTCATTGCTACTGAACAACAATAATCATCAATAACAAACCATACCCAAAATAATTACAGCAAAAACCCATCAATTAAAAATATAAATCGATGATAATAGCAGTATCCAGCTAGAGCAAAACTACTCATGGTGCACAGGAGAGTCTAAACAACAAGTAAAAAAAATCGAAGAAGCGAAATGAAATGGCGATTCGTGACACTACCAATTGCGGTTTGTGCTGTATTGAGAAGTGGAGGAATCCGCAAATTCAAACGGGTCTTGGGGATTCAATCTGATATTGGAAATGAGAGAGTGTTGGATAATACCAATTCAAAAGCAGAAGCAGGGAGGTTAGGGTTTTGTGTAAGAGGCCTGTACGGTTGGAAATCAACGGGTTTGGGCCTAATTTTAGGTTCTAACTACTTAACCCAAAGCTTTATTTAAAATTAAAGAGGAATTCCTCTTTATTAATTAATATGAATGACAAAGAACGAAACAAACGAAGTTATAAATGAAAATGGCCATCTTCATAATATTAAAAAAATAAAAAAGAGTCGAGCAGTTGATGGGTAGCGGAAGGTAACACCTCTATTAGACGTTATTCAACCACTGGAAAGGGCATTTTATACGTAAAGTATGCATGACATATGCATTAGCTTCTGGGTGGTTAATGGCTGCACCTTAATATATTTATCTAAGCAAAAGAAAGCCCAGGCTTTTATACATTAGGCTCCATCTACCAACCCTTTTAATATATAATTGGCAAGGGTCAGGCCACCCAGTAACGTATTCTCCCGAATCTCACCTCATTCAAACCTCCGGATTATTTGTTCGTATTATGGATATTCAACGACTTTATTCTCAACAAACTAATCTCAACTTGTTTAACTTTGATTACCTTACTTGTCAATCATGGGTCTTTGCGTACATTTCTATCTCTTATTTAATTATCGAATATATTTAAGATGACATTAAGAGCATATATAACCTTTTTATGAGTTGGATTGATACACAATGTCCAGAAACTTGGCATGAATTTTCATTTGTTGATATTTCATATAGTAAGTTATCAATTTTCTTTTAAAGATGAAAATCATGATTTTCTTACCTTTTCTCTTGAAACAATTATCCGTTTGTGATTATCAAATAAGTGGGCATGTGAAATATGGACCAGATCTATTCAAATCTTGTACAGATTAAGACCGCATGTCCAATAATTATTAGATTTTTGTTGAGAACCCCTTTTTGACAAAGTACAATGCAAGATGAGGTTTTTAATTTTGTTTCATATAGAAGACGTTGGTTGATCCGAAAATTGCATCCAAATTACACAATCTTTTTAATGGGTCAAATACACCCATATTGAGTTGAACGTTGGTGGCTGAAATTCCACAGAAGGGTTTCATGATAATTATTAATCCGATGCACTGCACCTTTTTCTAAAATCTGATGGAAGACGCCCACCAGTCTCAGAACTAACAACTACTTTTGACTATGTACATTGGTTTCTTTGGAGTTATTTTTCCTGCTTTTATTTTATAACTTGAAAGGTTCAAGATTAGTCCCCAAAAAAAGGTTCAAGATTCATAGATTCTTGATATGTGAACTTGCAAAATATGAACGAAATCCATTAACAACTAGATTACCTCAAAAATTACATACACAAATCCTCTTCTTAATGGTGAGAGGATTCATTTCAGAAATCTAATAATGGCTGATTAGAAACCATTGACAGGTACTTGTGGCCCCATTTCCCCCTTCACTAATCCAACTTGTAATATTAGTTTAATGGATAAATTATGTACACCATTGGACTTCAAAGCGAACACTTTAACAAACCCAACTACTATACACAAAAAGAAGAAGATGATGATGAAGAAAGAAAAGGAAAAAGGTAGTGATCAGTTAACAAGAATAGGCCAATCGATGTATGACTCGATCTCTTAAAATTCCATTGTAAAGAGCTACACGATTTGCAGGCATTTGACTTTCTTTAGCACCAATAACAACACCCTTTCTCTTGAGTTTTGTTGGAGAAGATGAATTGTTTGCAAAAAAGATAGCGCCATGTTGCCTTCTGAATTCTTTACCATCCCCTCTTGGATCCACAACGTCTTCTGCAAAGTGCACCCTCTTTTTCTTCTTCTTCTTGCCTTCTAACCGGACCCATAAAGAAAAACAACACAGAATTATAAACAAAAAAACTTGAAAAAAGAAGAACAATAAAGCATTTTTTATACATAAATATATTAATACCTGAAGAGATACAAGAGCGAAGAACTCGGTGTTGGGAAGACTGACAAGGAAGTTGCTCCATAGGTGGTAATAAAGAGGGAGGCAGAGATTTTTGAAGACGGAAAGCAAGGAGAATTATGGTTCCGGAGACGGCCATGGCGGTGGCGAGAACCATACCTTGTGAGCAAAGCGTGGAGGACATGGTTGACGACAACGACGATGATCAAGTTACAGGAGAAAGGAAAAGGGACAAAATTAATAAAATTAAGGGAAGGAGAAAATGATTGGCGGGGCTTTAGTTTTTACTGTAGAGGACATGGCTGAATGTGCTTTGTGGGACACCAATAATAAACGAAGCTAACATATATAAAGAGACCGGGTGGTGGTGGGTGTGGTAGATTATTTTATTACTAAACTCTTAAGTAAATATGCATATAATTGGGACCAAATAATTCTGGGTTTTGCTCTATGTTTCTCATTGATGACAGAAAAAATGAAGGGAATTAGTGGGCTTTTCTCGCATCACACCATCACAGGTAAAATGAAAGAAATAATAATATAAGATTGGGTATATTTTGAGGGTACCAACCCATTTTTCTAATTAATTCAAGAAAATGTTCAGGATAATCGGAATGGTCAGAGAACTACTGGAAAGTCCGGCCTTTCTAATTCTTTAATCGTTTGTCACACGCAAAATAAAAATATTTTATTGGCTTATGTCACTTCCTTGTTGGGAGGAAACTTCTTAGGAAATATATTGAATTCCTTGGTAGACTTTCTGTACGGAGAAATAAATATTGACCCGCCGCGTGTAAGTAGCACGCTCCGATCATACGTTGATGGGTGTGGTGGCGTATGTTCGGGTGTATGTACCTAATTATATATATAATATTCAAAAGGCCAGGACAATTCTAGAGCTTATGATGAGTGTCGTCATGTTTTTAGTTTATTATCCTAAAGATTTTCTAAGTTTATTGTTTACATTACATAATCTTTTATGAACCATACGATTATAATATGATAATCTGCGTGGGGTAGGGCAGGGTGGGGTGGCCTGATAACTATGGTTTACTTTTTGTTTAATATATTATGTTATATACTTGGTTTGTGTCATTCATGATGTGGGAATTGTGAGCGTTGGAAAATGACTTCAACCGATGATCCACGTATCCTGCTTCCTGCTGAACTCGCCTTCGTCGTCTTTCCTTTATTACCAGAGAGAGAACAATGATGAAAGTGGATGATGGAATGAGACGAAAAACTAATCATGGCCGGAATTAGCAATACTGAAATGGGTGGACATGGTTATGGTTGAGCTTGACCAGTAACAAAGCCAAAGTCGTTTTTATTTTGCTTTATCAGTACTTGCCTCAATCCCCATCAATGTCGGTATTCAAAAACTCTACAAGCCATATATGTCTTTCTCTCAACTGGAAACTTCCAACTGGGCTATCTTATTTTGAGCTGAAACTCGAAAAGAACGTGAACGATTGATGGTTTTCTCCTCTCCTTGCATCAGTTGGCGTAGTTCCAAACAAATAAAGCAAATAAACATCAGCTAGTTCATGAACTTGGGGCCAAATAAATATATATCAGACAGGTGATGTGGAAACTTCTCTAGTGTACAATGCGTGTAAACTTCAAGTTCATTGGTTTGATTATCATTTTATAATCATGGAAAGCATGGATTCCAAAGGTTGGTGGAGTCGGATAAAAGTTTTCTTCATGTTCCCACGTATCTGTTTCAAGGTTTCCATCAACCGACGTCGTTTCCTTCAAACTCGAACACAACATTGACTGCGTGGATAAGGCAAGCTTTTGACCCTTTTGATAGTTTTTCTGACCATTCATAATCTTTTTCATAATTATTAATTTAAATTCAATTGTTTATGTGATTAAGAATATTTCTGGAAAAGAATGATATCAATAAGGAATTTACTTTTCAGAAACTAGGAAAAAATCCACAGGCCTGGTTTATTAATTAGAATTGTCGTTTGCGTAACAGAGGGCATTTCATTTGATCACAGATTCAAAGGGGTATGATGACATATCAGGACTAAGATCCCGAGCTACCTGTAGAAGGAATTCTATGTTGATCTGAGGGTAGTGCTGTAAAAGCCTCAAGTTGGCTGCAAAATCCCCGTTTAACAGCTCCCTTTTCACGCAAAGCAACATTGCACAGCAGATTCTTAAAAGCATGTCCTGCAAATTACACAAGAATGTTTCGCATCCTGTTAATGCATTTGCATTCATTTTGGAACGGCTTCAGATGATTTTTGAAACGAAAATCAGAGTTTCTGTGCCTGCATTTGTCCGAGAGAGAGATAGAAACCTGAATGCCTAAAGGACTGCTGAGAAGTGAATCCCAAATTCTTAAGATGGACCGCAGATTGAATTCCTGAGTAAGTAACAATGTGATCCATCTAAATCCATAGAATTGAGGCTCAACCTGGTAAAATGAGAGACAATGTGTGATATTCCCTGCCCTGATGAATATTAAAGTTTGACAGGTCAATGTGATAAAGCTTAATTGCTTGCAATCACTTATCATATAGTCACGTTCAACTTCATTTTTACCTTGGTTGTGAATAGAAGATGCCGCCATAATTCCTCATCATTCGCTTTCAGCAAGTCTGTCAATCTGGAGAGAGTGGATAGGATGCCAACCGGACTATTGTCCAACTGCTGACAGAAATGGTCCACCGAGTCGCTAAGCAGCCGAACAAAACAGAAAAAGCTGTCCGCTTCTGCATTTGACTGCATGATGGAGCTAACAATTCATGACGACAAATATCTCTATCAAATGAAAATGGAAACAGAAGAAGTTTGCTTACAGCATTTTGCTCATCAGTGTCGATGCTAAATACGTAGAAAATTGGTGCCAAAAGCTCATTCATGCCTTGAACATAACGAATAGCAGGATTTAACTTCGCAAATAAAAGAAGAATGTTCCTCATTGCAAGCTGCATTTGAAAATGTTGACAGAATTTAGTCACATGGCATGCTTTTTAGCTTTGGCAAACAAATAACTTTCTGCCAAATAAAATTGATAGAGAAGAAAGAAACAGGAATGTAGGAGCAGAATAAGAAGTACCCGATTTTTCCTATGGAATGGTGAGTCTCCAGAGAAGAATTTTATATCCGGGTGAGTTCGGTTCAAATCACGGTCAATTTGTTGTGCAATCTCTGTATGCTACAACCAAATGGTCATATTGATGACATTGGAAGAAACTGGAGCAGAAAAAGTTATTCCAGGGGTGAAGGAGTTTTACCTGGAAATACTGATGCCAAGCACTAGCTTTGACAACACTCAAAGGGTGATCTTCATGCGAAATTTCATGTCGTTTAAGAGGTCCAGCAACGTCGACAGATTCAGTATTTAGCTCATCAGAATCGGTTGCATCATCATTTACCCTGGTCTGCTCTGACTGTCTAGATTCAAGATTTTGCAATAAGAAATGCATCCGCAACTCAGGACCAAAAGCTAGCCATATGCATGCAGAAACTTACAGGACTCGTTAAGAGCTCCTCTTTTAGCTTGTCATATTTCCGTCTATTCTCATTCAGTTCCTTCTCCCACAAGCCGCGAGAAGGAGGTAAATAATCTAAGAGAAGCTGTCAGCATTTTAACAATAATTTAAAGCTTAGAACTGAAAAATTCGGCATCATGATGCATTCAATTGTTATGAACACTAAGCATATTGATGCACTGAAGGAACCAAACTGCATTCATTTTAGTACAATCTTGCTATGAGTCGGGCTGTCAATTGCCGCTTGAAACCTTAACAGTCCTCCAACATTTGAATAAACAACAAACTGAACACTAGAATGAAAACAAAATAGCTAAGCAGTTAGAGCCTACCTTCCATGTTGTAGCTCGTACACCTCCTCCATCAGGAAGGCCTGAGCTAGCAATTGTCCTTAATTTCTCTAAATTTATCTCTTCCTGGGAAAGCTGATAACAAGAGTAGTACAGGCCGATAAAAGAAATTTATTAAGTAGACCAATACAAACAACAAAATGCTATAGCATTGTGTTATCTGAAATCATATCGCAGAACTAATGAGGAAACAAGCAAATTGAACGTGAAATTTCGGATTTTTTTAAAACTTTTTTAACAAGATAGAATCCATAGATGAATGCATAAGAAGACTGACCTCATGTTCAAGATCAGACCTTTTATCATCAGCAGCAATATCCTCCATAGAAGAAACATGACCAGCTCCTAGTCCGTCTTTTGGAGTTCTTGTCGCATTATCAAATACACCCACATCAATATCAAATTCATAACATTCGAATTCATAATCGCTCTTCTCCTTACTTAATTCTTTCCCATTAGGCATCATAATCTCAAGTTCCTCTCCGCACTCAAAAGCTGAGTCTGACCCTCCGTATAATTCGTCATCTTGATCTTCAAGACCACCTACCAGGCTCCCGAGCCTGTCAGGAAACACACGGCGAGCTTTGTCAGGTAGCTTGAGCTTACCTTTGAGCATGCTGCGGTACCGAGTCGGACTGCTTAAGAGATGGACAGACCGAAACAAGGGAGACCGAAGAAACGAAAAAATGAGAGAGTCGAAACGGGGTGCTTAACTCGAACGTGAAAATCGGTCTTGCGGAAGAGGGGAACGGTAGTTAGCTACAGTTGACTGGTAGTTAGTTTCGTTTAATGTCGAGTGGATTTCGGCTTAGAAAGGGTAAAGGCCGCATCTTGCCAAGTTGGTTCGTTTAACAATCGAAACAGAAACTCTGATTGATTTCAGGTCCATAGCCCATCAACTAAAATAAGGTCGAAATCTCTCCAAAATCATAAATGTACGTTCGTGTGTATTATATACATGTGTGTATATATATATATGTTGAGGGGTATATGGTAGGGTAGATGAAAGTAACTTAGTTGTAAATAAAAATGAAGGGGCTGCTGAGAGTGCTTTTAATGGGAAAGCAATTTGCGTTATAATATATCCGTTCCCATCATGCATGTGAGTTTGGTTTTCTATTTAATCCGTAACCCATACTTTAGATGGATGCATATGAATGGGATATACTATATACTAACATCCTATCCATTTCCACATTCATATGCTTTGCCACGCGGTTCTTCAACTAACCATTACCACTTTTAAACCTCAAAATTCAAGAAAACCATCTTCTACTTATGTACATGCAACAGTCAATCATATTCAAATTCATGCATTTGTACGTTGCAATGCACAGCATATCGTTCACGTCTAATATCATGCATTTGCCTTCACCCATCTTCTACATATGTTCATTTGCCTTCACCCAATTTTAACTAACTATCTTTTGCATTAATCTTATAACGTCAATGATAATAACAACCGCACAGAATAATATCTCTTTCAAATTTTATTTAATTATAATGTTTTTTATATTAAAATTTATACATAATTGAATGATTGAATGGTTTCTTAATATAAATTAAACTTCAATATTTGACTATTATATTTTCTTTATTTTCATTTCTTAAACTTAGTTTAAGCATTGTGGACTGGCCTTAACCAATATATATTAATCATTTATATGATGGAGTACGTGATACAAATAACTTTAATATGAATATTAAAAAATTAGGAATATTTAATTTATAAAACAGATAAAATAATAAGCTAAATTATCTCTTTGTAAATTCTAAAACACTTTTAAAAAATTAATATTGATGATAATTTACATTATCATTACTTTTTTCTATTCTTAAATGATTTTTTTAACCTTTTTTTCATGCACTTTATTAGCATACATAAGCATATAGTATAGTATTCTATGCATTTTATAACATTTTATGTATCATACTCATATCATACATATTTAGCATAATTTTATACATTTTCATACACTTTTTTCATATTTTACATAATTTATATCTTAGTTTCATTTTGGTACTAAACTCATACATATAGCATTCTACTTCAACCTAAAATTGTGTTTTACTTAGCTTCATTTGCATGCTTTATAGGGATATATGTTCACTTTCATGCATCAAACTTTTGGTTTTAAGTCTTTGAATCATACTTTAGGCATTTTTAGTCATGTTGGTCACGTTATACATTTGAAAGTCAATTTTTATGCTAGAAATGGATCTTACACGACTCGTGTAAGATGCTACACGAATTATGTAGAAGTCGGCCTTCAAAAACTCTATTTCCATGCATGGTCGAACCTTACACGAGTCGTGTAAGGTCTACACGACTCGTGTAGGATTTGACCCCCTTTAATTCTTGCTCGTTTTAGTTGTTTCGAAAAGCCACAAACTTGTGTAGCATTTACACGACTCATGTAGCATTTACATGACTTGTGTGGTGCATTTAGGTCACGTTTTCTCTTCTTTTTCTAGTCCTAGGATCATAATAACGTACGGTTAAAATGCATTTAGATGTAAGATAGTTATGGGGAGCTTTAAGTTAGTCAGAACATGGGGGATTCCATCATTCATTCACTCACTAAGTATTAGAAAATTAGATTATGATAGAATTAGGGTTTGGGGGAGATTTAGAAAAACCTAGACAACTTGAGTGTATTTTTGCTAATCTTTTTTTTTTGGATTCTTGTTTCCTCTGTTAGACCTTCATCAAGATATTAAGAAGACAATCGTACAGGACAGGAAAGGAAGAGCAGAAGCAGAGTAGCAGCAATGTTGATCCAAGTTTCTTTTTATTCTCCATTTATTTCTGTTTTAATTATAATGTTTAATAAAGTTGTATTTCCTTTTGTTATGTTTCTTTACTTTATTAAATTTTTAGTTATGATTTAGCAATAGTAGTTGATATGGGGTTTGGATAATTATGTAAATAATACTATTACCTTTTCTACTAGCAAATTGATGTTCTTTATGTTCTTGAGTTGTATTTCATGTCATTATATTCATTTGTTGGAACTGACCCTTTTAACGTACGAATATTATCAAGTTATGTTAATCACTTTGAAAGAAGGATTAGCTTAACCGAATGAACTTTTAACATGCGAATATTATCTAGTTATGTTAATTGCTTTGAAAGAAGGATTAGCTTAACCGAATGAATTTAAGAATACCGAATGATAACTACTTATACATAGAAGTTAGTTAATTTAGAGGCATAAAGTGTAGAAATAGAACTTCATCACTGAATGTAATTTAAGAGTCACAAAAGTAGAATGTTAACTTATTTTCAGTAGGTAAACCTTTTTGAAAGAAAGGATTTTGCATTAATACACTCCTTTAAAGCTGATACTTGAGTTGCTAATGAAAGGTTTTATCATGTTCGTATTCATCCATCCCTATATTTAATTAGTTGGTTAAGGATTTAATTAATATAATAAACTATATTTTATATTTGAATGTTGAATTGTCTAAATAATTGATGAAATTGATTTCTAGTACTTAACTACCATTGGTCCTAGTAAACGATAACTTTATACTGCAGTTATGATTCGTATTTTTGTGATGGGTAATTACAATTTAAGAATTATAAATTTTAAAACTTATTGAATCATTATGTATATTAATTTAACATCAACAATTGATTTTAAATAAAGATAAAGATAAAGATATAAATTTATTATTAATATTATTTTAATTAAATTATAGAGCTTTGAGGAACTATTTACATTTATTTAATTTTGTTGACTTTTTCCTTCTACTATAAATAAAAATATCATAAAGTAATATATACCTTCATGGCTGGATGCCTTTGATATGTAGGGCATGCAATTTATCGGTCCGAATTAATTGTGCAATTTCAACTTCTAAGTAAAATTGGAGAGGTCAATTTACATTAAATAGATTTCCGATGTGGATCCTACAATGATGTCTCCTTAATAAAAAAAAATTACGAGAAATTATTTTTATCGATTTTATTTATTACATATCTAATCGTTATATATTAAACTCGAACTTAATATAGCTTTTTTTTTAATTAGGGATGATAGTTTGAAGATATTGTCCTGCTGGTTGCATAATACAAGGTTTGGTGTATAAATATATAGTGGATTTATTTATTTGTCAAGCAAAATTATTGTAGAAGAAGAAATTAAATAAAATGGGGAGACAAGAGGGGTTGGTAGCACATGGGATGGATTTAGGATAGTTCCATTTCCTTGGGAAGTTAGATAACTCTGCTTCCCTTCTTACATTTAATCTTATATTGTTCGCATTTCTTGTAGCTACTTCCTTCACTACGTCTACTTTTTTTTAACCGTTGTAATATTCCCAACATTAAATATAACTACAGCAGCATTCTCTTAACACAAAAGATATACAAATAATAATAATAAATAAATAAAAAGGAATAAGAGAAAATCATACAAAAATGTCGTGCTTTGTAAATACCATTATAATGATAACGTAATAAAAGAAGAGTCCCACCCGTACAGCAGATTCTTTATGTAACAGGGAAATTGAATAAATGATCTTCACTTTTTAGCAATAATAAGAAAATAAGATCCTTGTATATTAGGTAGGTTGATTCACTGAATGAATTTTATGAAAGCTTGTTGTTTTCTCTTCTTTCTTTCTTTTTAAAATCCTGACAGGTAAAACATTTAGAAATAGAATAACATTCAGAGGGGAAACAAGAATGAAAAAAGGAGGGAGGAGTGCTCGCCATGGAATTGATGGATGGTTTAAGCATGATCATTGTTTTGTTTTATTTATCAAAAAAATCAAGTCTTTTTAGTTTAAATAAAATAGTAAAATATCAAGGATGGAGTTTGTTGGGTAGGATTGACATCGACCCTCTTGATTATTATGTCACAAAAATGATATGGAAATCACAAAGAAAAGGTTATTTTGAGAGTGGTTGGGATGGTAATCTCTTTTGCATTATATTCATTAAAAACATATCATTAAATATCACTACCTTTTTAAATTTGTAATTATTAATCCATTTGAAAAAGAATTATTAAATTGCTTAATCCCATCTCAAGCAATCTTTAATGGCCTCGATGTTCCTGACATTAATTGGACCGAACTGTCCTAATCCAACCATATTAGATCAATCAATAAATTAATAAATATATATGGGTAACACAGCAGCTTGTTGTCTGGGAGGAAAGGATACTTAAGATTATCAAAGGGAGAAAGCGAATTAATTAATTTACATATAAGTAGACGTCCATGAAATCTGAATCTAAATTAATTTATAGCATAGTCTATAGGGACCCCCCAAAGGTGTAGGCACTAAAACTCTGTAAACATTATTGGTTTGGATTGATAATGCATATATAAGATATGAATAATGACAAGCAAACTTCACCTAAAAATTAATGGCAAGAAACTTATAAGATATATATATAAAACACATTATAATGCTTTCAAATTTCAAGAGATTTGTTGGGTTTGATAGTGATTCTATGACAAAAAGAACATAGCCTTTGACATTTCATTTAACTTTACGACTAGATTGGACTCGCATAATTCATATAATACAATGTTTTTATTTTATGTTGCATTTGAAACAGACCATTAAGGGCATCTTATTATACAAATATGTGGAACATTAATTAATTTTCGTTATCAATCTGAAAATTTATGGAAAAGAAAAGCACATATTAACAATACTTGTTTAATTTCAGATTACAAGTATATTAGAATCTGAGAAAAGGGCTAACTTGCTTAAAATGCATGCTTTAAGAGATGTTAGAGTCATGCTAATTAGTCAATTTATTATTAGTTTATATTTAAAAATCTAAATACTGGAAAATGAATTAGCCCTGAAACAGCTTGTACAAGTTGTATTAAATTGTTTTAGCAACATGTCCAAAAAAGCAAGACCATGGTTTGAAATTCTTGGTGGCAAATTACGTATTTCTTCGTAAACACATGCAGTTAATACCTGTCAAATCTTGCATGGTAAGACGTCAATTCTCTTTGAAAAATACCCATTAAGGAGTGAACACAAGTAGTTGCCTTCCACTGCATCTATATTCGGATTTTGTCATATACTGGTCTCACATTTGTTTTGCTGTCATATATAGGTTAATTTGAAAGCCAAGTGTTTATAACATCCTAACCAACAAGCAGGGAAATTTGGCAAGTGTAATCTTGGAGAGATCATTATTAACCAATAATAATGCGAGATCCAAAAGGTTGTCAGAATATTAATTGTAAGTGTTGGTTAGGCAATTAATTTTAAAAAATAATTAATACAACAAGAAGAGGGTCGATGGCTATGATCATACATGTGGATAGTTAAAAAGTTTAGAATTATTATACTTGATAATATGACTACAACGAAGATTATTGCCAGCTGCAGTTGATAGAGGTTTCTTTTCTTTTCTGTTTTTTGTTTTGTTTTGGAGTACAATAACTACTCGTAAATGCAAGCAATTAAGAACTGTGGCCTTCAGACGTGTAAGTTCAAGAGCCAAATACAGATGATGATTACTGTTATGATTACTTGTACTATTATTATTACTGGTGTACATGTAATCGAAAATAACAGTTTATTAAATTTCTTAGCTGGTAAGTACTGTCAATATATGATGAGTGTTGGCTTGTGTATATGTAATTTCTTTGTTGAATTTAATTTATTGTTTTGTTGGGAAATTTGGCTTTTCCATTTTTGTACTGGCATGAGCATCTCATTTATGGTTACCCAAATCGTCCTTCATGACCAACATCTCATGATGTTAGTAACTAAATGAACCAAAACTACTTCAGATTTAAATAATAGTACTTTTGCATGGCCAAACATATACGATTAATTTACAAGCTAATTGCATGGTGCCCTTCTTAGATTTGTACCATAAAAATATCAAATATTTGTTAATAAAAAATCAACATATATTATTATATAATTATTATGTAAGAATTTTTTCTAAAAATAAAAATAAGAAATATTTTTGCCATAATTTTCATGATATACGAGGATAAATTATCTTCCCATTAACGGACTGTACCTCATTCGCCAATTCTCTTCATTAAATCGTTAACGAGGATCTAGTGGAAGACAAAATAGCCAACACTGCAGATAGTACAACTGTATCTTGCCTATCGTCAACGTATTTAAGGTAAACCGGACGAACCCATATGTACGCATCTATGTTAATCCCCAGCAGATAGCCTGTATATTATCATCACAGTCGGTGTCTCTCATTGGAGACGTCTGCCATGATTCTAAATCCTCCCAAGTGGCTTAAAGTTTAATGAATCTTTTTTTATCAAAATCTTGCATAGTTTCCTTTCTACTAAATTAAAAATATATTATATTGAAATTAAATAAATATAATCTTTGTATCATAAAACTCATTATCGATTTAATTCAAATAGATTCTAATTTTAATTTTGAACTCTATCTTGCAAAAACAAGTGAACAAGTCCCATCAATTACAATCTTTAACTTTTCCTCTTCACATGGTATTTTGTGCATGGTCTTGAAAGAGGTAGATAGATACAGTGGAAGGAAAGAAGCCCCAGTGAATTAATATTGGTAGCTAACATCAATGGTGGTTTTTTTTTTTTTCCTTTAATATAAGGCAGCAAATGAAAGAGAAACATGTTACACTGTTTCTTGTTTGTGTAAGTAAGCCATTTCTATAGTACCATTTTTCTCCCTAGAATTTGTCGTTGACAGCGTACGTCTTCTCTTCGCTACAATATCTTCATCTCTGATCACTTGTGTACTTTCTTCTGTCACCTTGAAAACCAATCATTTGCTCTCTCTTACCAAACATGGTGCAATCAAAAAAGTATCGAGGAGTCAGGCAGCGTCATTGGGGTTCTTGGGTATCTGAAATTCGACACCCTTTACTGTAATACTCTTTGTTATCCTTGCATGTATGTTATGTCCATCATCTATGTTCCTTTGAGTTAATGATCTCAATGCTATATTATTTCTATATATATTTACAGGAAGAGAAGGATTTGGCTTGGAACATTTGAAACAGCCGAAGAGGCGGCTAGAGCATATGATCAAGCGGCAATTTTGATGAGTGGGCGCAACGCCAAAACAAACTTTCCAATATCTCAAACACCTGACGGAGACCCTAATTCCACTGCTACTGATTCTTCTTCATCCTCTTCTTCAAGAATTGCTTCTTCCAGTACATCCACTACCACTGCTAATGGGTTGTCGGAGATTCTTCATGCCAAGCTTCGGAAATGCAGCAAGACACCATCTCCATCGATGACATGTTTAAGGCTTGATACCGAGAATTCTCACATCGGTGTATGGCAGAAAAGAGCCGGTCAACGGTCAGATTCCAACTGGGTCATGACAGTACAACTTGAAAAGCAAAAACATCATCAGGTTCCGGAAGGTACATCACCGATGCCTGATTCGACATCAGAGACTTCACCAGGGGCGACTAAGGTTAGAGCAGAAATGGATGAAGAAGAAAGAATTGCACTACAAATGATTGAAGAACTTCTTAACCGGAATTGTCCTAGCCCACAATTTGAAGTTCACGATCAAGAAGCTGATGATGATGACGACGAAAACGACAACGATAACCACAATGATGATGATAATCATCACAGTAAGTTCTATCTTTAAATTCATAAAACGGGTGCCTGCGTTTGTGTGCTGTGCTGTGCTGCGAGAGACCATTAAATTAATTTTTGGTTGTAATTAAGGGTGGGGGAACAACAATTTATTAAATGTGCATGTGGCCTTAATTAGTTATCTGGACTGTACAGTACACAGTTCACGTAATTAATAAGAACATGCTCCAAAACAAGATTCACTTTGGACTTGTTCTGGGTATATAATTTAATAATAATTAACCTTTATCTCAAGCATAAAACAACTGGGTGGATATGAAATTCCTTTTCTATTTATCTTGTTCAAATAATATTACGTTTTCTCTTAAATACATGCTTCTCGAGTACGAGTATGGCATGGATACATATATGGGAAGGAATAATCGATTTGTCAAGAGACGCTGTTGTTTTCGTTATGTGATTTGCAAGGGTTCACAAGCCTACACCAACAACAAAATTAGAGAGAGCGACATATCAATTAACCTGCGGCCTATGGTAGATGCTGAATCATACATACTCATGAACAATACGAGGGAGAGAGTTGGTGCCAGAAGGAGGCCAAGTGACGATCATCAAAGCAGTTATGAACATCATAAGATAAATTTTCATGAATAACTATCAAGTGAATCTATCATATTTTGGAGGAAATTTCAGCTCCTCCTCCTGTATAAAGCCTTTTTTCCATTTTATTTAATAATCTTTTGATATATTTATTAATCTAAGCATAAAAAACTGTATCTGTACATGGGTGGGGTGGGGGGGTACATAAATAGAATTTACTAATTTCCATTTTTGCATAAAACGCATAGCCGAGTTTCAAAACCCAAAAAGAGTTGGTATAATAAATAACCTCATGTTGTCACGTAAAGCCACGATCTCCCTTTTTTTTAATTAATTGATTCTTCCCGTTGCACCTATTAAAAGTTTACTATTTTTTTTATTTTTTTAATTAATCAAAATTCATAAATGACTTAATACCATAATCTATATAAGAGGTTTTCAGCTTTTTATAAATTTGAAACAAATTTTAATAAGACACCAAGGTTTGAATCTTAATTTTTTTATTTTAAAAATTAAATTATTTTAATTCATCGTTTATTTCATATCATTTATTAAAAGAAGTTAACATTTCAATAATTGTGAGCTAAATGACAATAGATATAAAGATACTTTCAAATTCCATAAAATTCATATTTCTATAAACATAAATATATAGAATGCATTTTTTAAAAAGGTTTTGTAAAGGTATGTTTAGTTTTTAAGCTTTTTTTTTAAATATACATGTGTTTAATTATTTATATTTTACCGATATAAACATTTTGATAAATTTATTATTTGGTTTAAGATATTTATAAAAATTGATATAATATATATATATATATATATATTATTTATTTATTTATTTTAATGGTGAATTAATTTGTTTATCCTATCTATCAAAGATAATAATATTTTTTTAATTATTAAGAATTAAAAACTATATTAAAATTATGATACATATGTATTATATAATCCAATTATTGAAACTCACATCTCTTTCTACATAGAAGTTAGCTATTTCAAAAGACAAGTTATTCCACATTCTTTTCCATGACATCAAAATTGTGTTTAAATATGAAATTCCAACCTTGAGTTCTTAAAAATCCAAGAAGTGGACAATAGCTCACACACATGAGATTGAGGCAGGAAGCTCAAATTGGTGGATTTTCACCCCCTTACGCACGTTCTACGGACATGAATGTCGTCGATTCGTAGGATCCTAATATCTGATATACTTTATGATTTTTATTTTTAATATTTATTTAAATTATTTTAAAATTTTTCCTTCCATAGGACTTTTACTAAGTCTTAATTTTGACTTCCATTAAAACATTATACAACGTCTCTTTTCTTTCCTTTCACCACCTTCCCACGTCCTACCATCATGCTTCCGAGATTCCATCAACCTCTTCCAATGTTCATTTCATTTATGAGTATTATAAATACCCAGCTTCATTTCATAGTTAAACACACCAAAGCAAAACATTCCTCTTTTCTTCCTTTGCTCTCCTTACTTTCATTTTTTCTAAGTTCGTGAAATTTGCTAGCTCGGGTTTTCTCTCGAGTTTAACATTTTATTGTTCATGTTTCCTACTTTCGAAGTAAACAAGCTCGTTTTACCCTGGGAGGATTACCACTATACAGAAATATCCTTTCAGGGCCGTGCATTCACACAACTCAAGTTCCTGTTTAAGCTGTTTTCCACCTATTTATACTAACACCAATAATATTCATGTATTTTATAATATATTTTAATAGAAATAATACAACATTTTAAGACATGTCTTAAACCATTAATAATATATATATATATAAACACGAGTAATTCATCATACAATTATTTATAATGAAATTTAAGACAGTCATATATTATTAATAAAAATTTATTAAGGCTAAAAAAATAATAATATGTCAAGAGTAAATTAAAAGTAATTGTAATATGGAGAGTAGTAGATGATCATGGGACCATATGCCAACCACAATGTCAGATAGCCATTTTTTCTCCGTCAAGCATGTGACGTTGTCCTATAAGTCGAATCATTAGGGGATTACTTAGTATTTTTCTACTATCACATTATCCTCTGGAACTACTAATTTTTCTAGCCACATTAGGTCATTATCGTAATTTAATATAATTTTCAAAAAATTATTTTAAAATATCAGAAAGTTTAATTTAATATTTAGTTGATAAAATTCATAAGAATTGGAATATTTTTTAAATTATATATATATATATATTTGAACAAAATTTATTTTATAAAATGAGATATTTGATATTATTACGAGAATTTTTTTATTTGAAAATAACCAGAAAACTTTATAAATAAATAAATAAATAAATAAAAATAAAAAGGTTATACAACTAGATAACCCCAAGTACTCTGAGCTGCGTTGGTAATCCAATCGGGTCTGTATTTGGGTACAAAGAAACGGAAACAATAATTAATTTATGCTTTAAATATAACCAAAAATAAAAAAGAGACCACCACCATTAAAGTAAATGGGTACAAGTACAAGGCAGAGACAGGTAAGAAATTGAATATGATTGTTGAAGAAAACATTTTATTTGAAATGGTATGGTCCATGAAAAGGATGAATGGAAGGGGCTATGAGTCTCTATAACAGGTACTTTTTAGTAATAAATCAAAACTACTCAAGATTGTGACCCATCAGGTTTAAGTTTTGTAAGGATACCAAGTTCAACAATGCCTTTAATTTTTTGTTTTCCAAAACATGTAACACAAATAAAAACATCCGACCTGCCGGATTCGAACCAGCGACCTAAGGATTCCAGCATTCTTACTACAGTCCTCCGCTCTACCAACTGAGCTAAGGTCGGTTTCAAGTTGAAAGTTCAACATCTACGATTTTATATAAAAAAATTTTCAACTCATGCGGTATCTGTTATTTCTATTTGTTTAGAAGGTATCTTTAAAACGTATTTGATATAAAAGGAAAATTAAAACTGTAAAAACGGAAAAAATAATCCGACCTGCCGGATTCGAACCAGCGACCTAAGGATTTCAGATATCTAACTACAGTCCTCCGCTCTACCAACTGAGCTAAGGTCGGTTGATACAATAAATTCAACTTTTTTTGAAAGAACAAATAGATTTCTTTCGTCCATTTTTATCCAAATGATCGTTAAATACGAGAAGGATTGTGAAAATTGATGGGAATTTTAATAGTGAAAATGACATTTTTTTTTTGTTCGTAATAATTTGATGGTGGAGTTTGCCTATGTCACTCATTATGATGTGGTGAAATTTTATCCCACGTCTATTTATTCCGCATGACTCGATCAATAAAAATGATAATTCCATTAATTGATTTATCGTATAGGAAAAGTGATTTTAAATACTTTTAAAATAATTTCGAGAGATACGTGTTGTTGTGGGAATTTCTCATTCATCATTCATCGGCATAGTAGAAGATGCCTTTAAACCGGGCTTAAATTTCTCTAATTTGGTACCTTTAAATCGGACAAGCCCAATACAGAACGGGGTTTCGGCTGTGGTCTGCTGGATGCAACGGATAATTATAAAAATTACGGGTTTTTATAATATATTTATAAAAACCGCACCATTTTTCAAAAATATAAAAAATTAATTTTTATTCCAAGTATCCATTGAAAATAATCACTTGAGTCAGATTATTCTCATTACTTTCTTGGGGTATTTTATATGTTTTAATTACGTAATTATATATATATATATTGAGAGAGAGAGGGAGAGGGAGAGAGTGTGTGTGGAGGGTAGCATTTAGCTGTGTTTGAAAGATGATATTAAGATATATTTGAATTCCATAATTATAAAAGGCAAGTCCAATCGAAAGAGACATGGATGGATAATGGGACCATTAACAGGCAAAGAACAAATGCCATTCCCACATCAACTCAAGGCATATGCCTCATTAGATACTATTGTTTATAGCTAATTAATTAAATAAGTTTTTAACATTATCATTACTTATAAAAAGGCCTCTATATCTTATTTAATTAAAATCGAGTCGACTAATTTTTGTGCGTACGTGGACAATTAATTATTACATGATAAGAATACTTTTTCTTTTTTTTTTATTCTTCTTCTTTTGTTGCTTTTGGAATAGGTTAAGCATGTCCAAGTTGACATTATATTCTTATTATTTCCTTCAAAATTTACTTGTTCTTTTGGTGACAAGTTTTAAAATAGGGACTTAGTGAGTGGTTATTTAATATTAAGAACATAATTAGGAATCTAGTGGGTTAATTTCAAATATCAAGTTGTATAAGAAAGATAATATAATTAATGATTAGAAAATGGGTTAATTCCGGACCACCCAAAAGTGAATATGAGAAGAATATTAAAATGCGAAAGAAAGTTGCACCCATCTAAAAATAGGAAGGAGAGATGGGAAGCTGGAACTTGAAGTAGAAGAAGGTAAACACGGTTGGAGAAATTTCGTGGAAAGAGAAGATGCCAGAGTTGGATCCCCCGAGGGAAGAATATACTCCAAAAATATCCGAATTATGTTGCCGGGAGTGGTGGTCTTGTTTTTGCATAATAATGAATTATTTGCAATGACAAAACTCCACCTGTGACCTTATGAGCTACACGTGTCAAGTACATTCCACCGGAATATTCCTGGTTTATTTTTTCTTCTAGTTGACTTTTCGGCCATAATCCCTGGACTTGTCCGAACTGGGGTTGTCAATAAATTAATCAATGACCCTCATAGGCGTTTTAATTGTGACCTTGAACATGGTTTTGTTTGGGTGGTTAATGTGCCAGTAAATAATGAAAATGGTATCAGTTGGTTCCGATAATGCCATATGATCATTATGCTTTATGCTTTATGCATTCTATGTCTTGGGCTTGTCAAATCATCAAGGAAATGTGATGCCTTCAAAGATATATGCATATCTAAAAAATAAAATTCACATTTCTAAAATGTTAATGTCATGGATGGGAATAAAACCAAAGATATCCTCTCTTTCTTATTTATTATTACTTCTTCTGTAACAGAATATTAAATGGATATTCCCATACTAGCCCTTCGAATATTCTTTATTCTTCTCTTACCGTTATATCATCCAACCATCCCCTTCCCCCTCCTTTATTCCATCTCCCTCTCTTCCTCCTTTTCTTTTCTTCGCTCCGTTATTCTTTCTTCCGCTTTCTCTCATTTGCTCCCCTTACCAAACACGTACGCCTCTCGCAGCTATTATGAAGTTCGGCAAGAGCCTTAGCAACCAGATCGAGGAAACATTACCTGAATGGAGAGACAAGTTTCTCTCATACAAAGAACTCAAAAAGAGATTGAAGCTTGTAGAGCCCAATAAAGCCGCCGGTGATAAGTCCAGTAAGCGCCAGAAACTCGACGCCGGTGTCTCCGCCAATTATAATGAGGCGGGGTTTATGACCGAAGAAGAGGTCGATTTCATTAAATTACTGGAAGATGAGCTCGAGAAATTTAATACGTTCTTCGTTGAGAAAGAGGAAGAGTATATCATCAGATTAAAGGTTCGTTCATAGCTTCCTGCCCCATTTACTCCTCTGTTTGTTTCGTTGGAAAGTTAATTTTCTTCGAGAAGCTTTTAAATCATGCATGAATTCACCTTGGCTTTCAAAAAAATTCACCTGGTACGATGAAACTGCGTCGTTTCAGTTAGTAGATCTAGTAAAGGGGACGAGAGTAACGGGCAATTAACACCGTTAGGGAGATTTATGCGGGGATGGGCTTTGGGGGGGCTTTTTGTCAACGACTGATGATAGCTGGCCCTGTTTTGGAAAAAATTATATATATATATATATATATATATATATATGATAGAAGTTTATTTAAGGCAATATATAATATGAAATAGAAATACGCAATAATAGAAAAATGACAGTGATGAAAGATAATTAATAATTTTAGATATTTACGGACATTAAAAGTGAATAAATGAAACTCATTATATTAAATATCAAGTTAAAATTCATTTTTGATCGGTTATTCGATGTCAATTTTTCCTTTTCAAGTGCTGGTGCGTGCTTATCGTTATCCTAGCTAATGGTAGTATTTTGCTGCTGGAGGAATTATGCTTTCCGTATATTCCTTCAGCAAGTTGGAGCCATGACGAACTGGGTTTTTTTTGTTTTTGAGTGATTTCGTTGACGCTAATAATTATTCAATTGCACAGCGTCAATGCTAATTCAGAAATTCTAGGCTAGATATTGTGATTAACTCATTGATATGGTATTTACCCAAGAATTAGTCTAAATAAAATACAATTTAAGTGATCTTATGAAACTTGATTTATCGCATTAGACAAACACATGTAGTTTGATACCATTTTCATATTTTATCGAAAGTTATTACTTATTGATGCAGGAATTGCAAGATAGAGTAGCAAAGGCCAGGGATTACAACGAGGAGATGATAATAATTCGAAAAGAGATTGTCGATTTTCATGGCGAAATGGTTTTACTTGAGAACTACAGTGCCCTCAACTATACAGGTACCCAGAAATACTCTTTCTTTCTTTTATCTCTATCAACTACAAGTTCACTTTTAGCTTTAAAAAAAAAAATTGTGTATTTGCTGCTAATGCTTCTTTTCCTCTTTTTAAACAGGATTGGTGAAAATTCTGAAGAAGTATGACAAACGAACAGGTGCCTTAATTCGCTTGCCCTTCATTCAGAAAGTGTTGCAACAGCCTTTCTTTACCACGGACTTGCTGTACAAGCTTGTGAAAGAGTGCGAGGCCATGCTTGACCGCCTTTTCCTGGTAAATGATGCGGCGCCGTATTCGAGCAGAGTAGGTGCTGATGGAGATGAAAATTGCGATCCTTCAACTAGTGATATTAACCAGGATGATGGTTTGCTTAGAGTTGTTCCCAAGGAACTTGCGGAGATTGAACATAGAGAGAGCTTGTATATGAAGAGCACCATATCAGCATTGCGAGCTTTGACTGAAATTCGGAGCCCAAGTTCTACAGTTAGTGTTTTCTCGTTGCCTCCATTGCAGATTAGCGGGCTGGAGAATACTTGGAAAAAGGTTCCTATATTGGAACAGGAAGCCAAGTAAATTAGAACTTGAGATGAGAAATGGGGGGGTGGGCACTTTGCCTTGTATCATAAATCTATAGTTACCCTTTTCTTTTCTAATGTTTTCCTTTTACTTATCGAGTTACCTTGTAATCTTAATACTTGCATGTCTTGGGCACTAACATGAAGGTACGATGTTTAATTTGAACTGCAATTGAAATACAGAGTCCATACTAGTGTGTTTTTCAATGTTGCTTTCAAGTACAAACACTGTCAAATTGGAACTCATCTCTTTCAATTTCAAATCCAGAGGACATATTATCGAAAATATAATTGTACCTTTTAAGTTTTTAAAGACTTCAATGGGTATCGGTACTTAGGTTCTCCCTTTTCGTCAAAACAAGTTAGAAGAGAAGCAGACGCGATTCAAGAAACATTGCTGCCATTGATTGAATTCGAGAGCCAATATATAAATTTATAAATTATATTATTTGATTTAAATTCAATGTATTTCTTAAATTATTAAATAATTTTTTATAAAATCAATGAGACGAGGGTGGCTTATAATGGCTTCGAATAGCCTCTGAGACGGCAAAGCTCTCAGTGAAAGATGGCAGGCCCATTAAGATATTGATGATTAAGAGCGACAACGACAAGTCGTTTAACGTTCCAAGGGATGTAGTTTCAATTATGATGGTCTACATCATTTATGTTTGAATGCATATTCATGAAATTACTTTCCGTTGGACCTTTTAACATAATCAAATTGGGATCTTTACAAATTAGTGTTCATCCAGCTGTTAAATATAGAGATCCATATAACTATCAAAAAAAAAAAAAAAATTACTCGAAGATATACATCGTTTTTATTTTAAACCAGTCGATATAGACAGTATTATATACACAGTGTTATATTAAGTTATTAATGGTATAAAAGTGATTCTATAGAATCATGTGTGTTATTAGGGCCACACAAGAATGTAATGCAGAGATTTCTGGTGTCTCGAGAGGTCTCTAAGGCGGCAAAAGCACAGTATCCCCCATGAGGTTGAAGGCGCACTCAGGCACTGTACAAGCTATCCCAACTTGCACCCGAGCCCTACCCATGGCGATGCCTGATGCAAAAAATTTATGTAAAAGAAACTTCCAACTTCCTGTAATAACAGTCCGCATCCAAATTAATAAAATGATAAATTTCCTAAATAACTTATGCTCACATTATTAAAAATTTTACAGTTTTGATATATATATATATATATATATATATGATTGGCATGACACATAAGAAACTGTTAAATTTTACATGCATACTTTTTAAGTAGGTTAAATTTTTTTTGATAAAATTAATGATTATAATGATGATTAATTGGTAGCTATTTTATTAGTATTTAATTTTTAATTACTAGAGATTAGTATTTAAGATCTTTAGAAATTAAAAACCTTTTTTTTTATCGATCTCTGAAAAATACTTATTTTAAATATCATCTAACAAAATAATTTTAAAACATAATATATATCTAAATTGAAATGCTAATCATTACTTAAATAACATGAAATAGTAATATTTAGGACAAATATTGACAAGATTATGGAAGGTAATTGAGCTAGTGTGTGTGAATGTATTCGCCTTTTGCGGCACAAAGGTGCCTTTTCTTTCATAAAATAATACTTATGGTGGGAGCTCATGAGTCCCAAAACTATCTATCTACACCACGTTTAATAAATAAATAACAACTAATTTATAAAATTATAATTAAAATTTATAGAAAATATCAATATGATTAACAAATATGAATGATGTTAATTAAGGTATAAATAATATATATTTAATACTTAATTGAAGGAATAAAAAAACATCTTATTTTGGGTTTAAAATGGTAATCATTTTGATTTAGTAGAGAGAGTGAGTGGTAATCATCATGAAAGTTGGATATGGAATGAATTTAATAAAAAAGGAAAAAAAGAGAGAAGCGCCATGTAATTGAAGGCCCAACGTGTCTCCACTCGAAGAAAAAGGGCATATCCAAAAACATTTAAATCACCGAAGTATTCGATGAAATAGAAGTGGACAACGAAAAGAAAGAAAGTGGATTTGTGCAAGATTTAGCTATTTATACCAAGTAGTGGCAATGCCATTTAAGTTCTATCATTCATTCAATTGTTGGGTTGTTTTTCTCTCAATTAATGGCAGCTTTGTGGCTGGTTCTGGTTGTGATTTTGGCAGTGGTTTTATCTGCACAAAGCCAATTGAAAAATGGGTTTTATTCATCTTCATGTCCAAAAGCTGAATCCATTGTTAGATCAACCGTTGAATCCCATTTCCAGAACGATCCAACCGTTGCACCTGGATTACTAAGGCTTCATTTCCACGACTGCTTTGTGCAGGTGTTTCCATTACTTCTCCTGTTCCTTTCACGTTTCTTTATTTTGGAATACAGAAGAAATAATAGTAGAGCTGATAATTAATGGTAACTATTTTCAGGGTTGTGATGGATCGGTGTTGATAACAGGACCTTTTTCGGAGAGAAATGCATTGGCAAATCAAGGATTAAGAGGATTTGAAGTAATAGAGGATGCCAAATCACAATTAGAGGCTTCATGCCCTGGCCTTGTCTCATGTGCTGATATTCTTGCATTAGCTGCTCGTGATGCTGTCGACTTGGTAAACAAATATTATTGTTTTCTTATAATTATTATCATCATCAACCCTGAAACTTTCTAAAATCAGCTTCTTAAATATTTCAGAGTGATGGTCCAAGTTGGCCGGTTCCAACAGGTAGAAGAGATGGCAGAGTTTCTTCAGCATCTCAGGCCTCCGATTTACCTTCTCCTCTTGATTCTATTGCCACCCAGAAGAAAAAATTTGCCGATAAAGGCCTCGACGATCACGATCTCGTAACCTTAGTCGGTACCGTCTCCATCTTTTCCGGTTACGTTGAATAGCATATATGAAACTAAAATTAAAATTAATAATGTGAGTCATTTGGCAGGGGCACATACTATAGGTCAAACAGACTGCTTGTTTTTCAGATACAGGCTATACAATTTCACAGTCACAGGCAATGCAGACCCAACGATAAACCAGTCATTCCTCTCACAACTTGAAGCCCTTTGTCCGAAAAATGGTGATGGATCGAAGAGGGTTGCATTAGACAAAGACAGCCAGAAGACATTTGATGAAAGCTTTTTTAAGAATGTAAGAGATGGAAATGGAGTTTTGGAGTCTGACCAAAGACTCTTGGATGATGCTGCCACTCGGGATGTTGTTCAAAAATATGCTTCCACCATTAGAGGATTGCTTGGGCTTAGATTTGATTATCATTTCTCTAAAGCTATGGTTAAAATGAGTAGCATTCAAGTGAAGACTGGTTATGATGGAGAGATTAGAGAAGTTTGTTCCAAGTTTAATTAATACATCATCCTCCATAATCCAATGTTAAGATAAATTTAAAAAAAAAAATTCAATCACCATTTAATGTTCATATATCATCTATCTGCTTTTGATCAATCTTTATTATATTAAATACATGTTCAAAGCCATCATTTATTTACATTATGTAAATGTAATCGTTGGTTTTGATTTAAATGATTAATTTCCAACTTATTAATCTTTTTTTTTTATCTCTATACTCTCTAATTTGATATTCTTATTTTTGAATTAATTTTTTATATATTAATTTTGTAAAACGTTACTTTTCATATAATAATTTCCATTTTCCAATAATTTTTTGTGACATATTTTATTATATTTAATAAGAAAAATAATTAATTTTAGAATTTTAAATATATGTTTTTGTCATCTAAGATTTTATGTTCTAGAAAATGTGTAACTTGTAAAATAATATTTTGATAATCAATTTTTCAAAATTAAAAATAAAGGTATAATAGAGTCCAATTAAGTTGAGTCTATTTTATTTTATTTATATTTAATTTATTTATATTTGAGCAACTTCGAGTTAAAATTTTCAAAATTTTTAATTCATCCTAATAAATATAAATTATAAAATAAATTATTTATTTTTATTAAAAATTATTAATATAAATATTATATTTTAAAAATATTTATGATTTTATATTAAAAATTAAATTAAAAAATTATAAATTATATATTTAAAATTAAATTATTTATATAAAACATCATTTTGTGGAAAAGATGGAATCGAAGAAATCCATCTAGCATGAGATGATATATATATAAGATAGATATTATATATGAGAAAAACACTATTTGAGGTTTTCGAAAATATATATTAAATATTTAAAATATGAATTTCTTTATAAGTAATCATGATAATATAAATATTAAGAAAACATATTAGTTTCATATTAAGTTAAAACAATTGATTGCAAGTAAAAATGGTATTTTGATTTTTAAAAAAAATGGTAAATTTGGACATTAAAATTACAAATCACTTGTTCTTATAATGAAGCCTTATCTAAATTCTAAATAGACCCAGATCAAACAAGGGCTATACGCTCCATTCCTCGACTGTTGTTAAGCTTAAGAACATCATACCACTTGTTTTCTTCAGTTCTCGACGTCCACAATTCTCCACGGCAACTTCTTACACCATTAACCTAAACTTCCTTCCTTCTATATCACCATCTACCGTTTTCCTTGAATAACTCGATTCTTACTGACAAAGGAACAACACCAACCCATAACTCCATTTCTTCCTTCTCTTCATTCTATACACTTTCTCCTGTCCTTGGAATTAGCGAACATATCACTTGAATTTTTATTTTCTCAAGTTCAATGAATTTTGGTTCTCGTTATAACTTCTACATCTCTTAATAACATCGCTTTGTCTTCACTTTAGGGTACTTGAACCTACACTCCAAGTTTGGCTCTCGTTTCTTTAATATTATTTTGCCCATATCACTGATTTCGAATTTTTATCTTGTTTTCATTATATACCCTTCCTCTATCAATTTCTGTACTCCTTTCTCTTGGCTCAATTAGTCATCTTTATTGTTTTGACATGATGGGTTCTCTTAATCCGATCTCAAAATCCCAATCTTTGCTTTGCAAACGTCAACTTCATGTTTCTTTGTTTCCCTCTATTAATCTTCAATCAGATTTTGTACCCAGAACTGTTTCTTTTCAATTTGAAGTTGCCAGAATTGCTAGCAAAATGCCAGCTTTGAATGCTTCTGCTGCTTCTATTGTTTGTGCAACTACTGCAGAGAAATCTAAGAAGAGGTACCCAGGAGAGGCAAAAGGTTTTGTTGAAGAAATGAGATTTGTGGCTATGAAATTGCATACGAGGGAGCAAGCTAGAGAAGGAGAGAAGGAAGTTCAGAAGCCTGAAGAGAAGGCCGTTCCCAAATGGGAGCCTTCTGTTGATGGGTATTTAAGGTTTTTGGTTGATAGCAAGCTGGTTTATGAGACGCTTGAAGAGATTGTTGATCAGGCTGCTTTCCCTCTTTGTGAGTTTTTGGTTTAAAGCCTTTTGTTTTCTTAATGGTTGTTCGCTTAATTTTTGTTGGGTGCCTTCTACTTTCGGGAGTAAACGACTTTCTTCGATAGTGGTATGCAATGTGTTGATTGATATTCTAGTTTATTATTTATTGGATTTGGCTTTGTGATTGTGTTTGAATCTGAGTTAGCAGATGTTCTTCATAGAGCAGAGGAAGTTTTCCATCTTGTTCAATTTTTCTGTTTTGATAATATTACATGATAATGTTGCTAAGAATAAGGATTGGCTTTGCTGTGTCCGGTTTATCTTGTTGCGTGTTTCAAACGTGGACGTACATGACCATTGAGAAACATCTGCGCACATTCTTTTTGCAAATGGAAAACCTGTATGGTTTTGGATTTTCTTGTTTTTGCTGTAACTGGTTTCGGTGGTAGTTTCATGTCTGGTGAATCAAGTTATGCTTTTTACCAATCCTATTGCATCATCTAGTATTGCTATGCTAGGCTGCAGTTTGCAGTATGGATCTGCATTTGTTTTTGATAATATTATTCTTCGTTATAGATGCTGAGTTCAAAAACACTGGACTGGAAAGATCTGAAGCACTGGGAAAAGATTTGGAGTGGTTCAAAAAAGAGGGCTTTGACATTCCTGAACCATCTTCTCCTGGTGTCAATTATTCGCAGTATCTGAAAGAACTGGCAGAGAAGGATCCTCAAGCATTTATTTGTCACTTCTACAATATATATTTTGCTCACACTGCCGGTGGTAGAATGATTGGGAAGAAGGTAAACTCATACTGACCTGAAGAATAGGCTCAAATCCATCATGATCGGAGATGAATGATTGGTTTACCCTTTTTATTTACAAATAGGTGGCAGAGAAGATACTGAACAGCAAGGAGTTAGAGTTCTATAAATGGGATGGGGATCTTTCTCAACTGTTGCAGAATGTTAGGGACAAGTTGAATAAAGTTGCCGAGGTAATTATCTTGTTTCTCCTGTGAAAATTCTCAACAATATGCATCTCATCCATAGGTGCTGCGTATTGATGAAATTGTTCATGTAAAATTGGTCAGAGCTGGACAAGAGAGGAGAAGAACCATTGCTTGGAAGAAACTGAAAAGTCGTTCAAGTATTCAGGCGAGATCCTGCGACTTATACTGTCATGATGTTGATGATCGCTCGATCTTCTTGTTGTTTGGTGTAATGGTGCGCAAGCATAATATTTCATGTCTATAATTTAAGTGCTTTTATTTGAACGTGGAACACGATTTCTTCAATGAAATGAAACCAGTGATATTTTATATTACAACTTTATTTGGTAGCACCTAAATGCAGGAATCGCCATTAACGTCCGACCCATGTGGAAGGGTATGGGTTCCAGGCTGGTGAATTTGTTGCCATAACCTGGAAAATGAAAGGAGATCCCAAGTGGGTATTGCTCTTCTTTGTTTTAATTCTGCTAAATTATTTGCATATCAAACTCGTAATCACCCTGAATCTCATCTCAAAATCACCCTTTTAAATTAATTCCCAGAAAACATGCGAAACATTCCTATAGCAGATTTCCTTGGAACCGGAGGCAGGTCAACGATTATCCAGTTCAACATTAACCCCATATCAGCCATATAAAATTGTCCAACTCATTGCCTACTCATTCGTTTCCGACTGGATAAATTATTTTTAGAAAAGAAAATTGTTGCTGCTTGTTCCATGTGTCGCCACATGGACACATATGAATCGTATGTAATCAGATTAAACCTACGTACTTCCGTCACCAGAGACAGACATTTCCCAACACAAGAACCCAAAAAATGGTCAAACTGCACTCCCTCCTTCTCATCACTGTCTTCTTCTACATAAGTTATGATGTCGCTAGATCCGTGCCCGCGCTACAACCCCAGCTTCTCGAAACATTTGAGCCTAAATCCATTCAGGTAATCCCTCTAAACTACTGGAAATTGTTGGATAGATAAGATCCTGAATCGAACTACTGGGGTTTTAAATTGATACTCTGTGTACCATCAGGCTGCGACTGCCAGAGGCTGTTCTTACACGGTTGCCATTAAGACCAGTTGCTCTTCTCCTTCTTACACCAGAGACAAAATAAGTCTTGTATTTGGTGACTCCTATGGCAACGAGGTTAGTATTTTTTTTCCTTTTTCTTTTTTGTATGGCCTGAAGTTTATGGATTTGTTTAATGTCTAGTAAGAAAACAGGCGTTAGAACAGAGAGCATAAAATCTAAGAATAACCCATCAAACTGATTTCTTTGTTGACCAATGAATCCAAATCTTTTTTAGGTTTACTTGAAGAGGCTTGATGATCCATCATCAGGAACATTTGAGAGATGTTCATCAGATACGTTCAAGATAAATGGGCCATGCGTGTATGATATCTGTTATCAGTACCTGCTAAGAAGAGGATCAGACGGTTGGAAACCAGAAAATGTGAAGATCTACGGTCCAAATATCAGAACCGTCAATTTCGAATATAACACATTCATTCCGAATGGGGTGTGGTATGGGTACAATCTGTGCAATCGGGAGTCCTTATCTAATCCTATGGATGACAATTGAAATGATTGAGAGTGGCGTTGTATGGGCCGTAATGTAACTATTCGTAAAGTGTGATTTTTTTTTGTCTTGAAAGACGATGTTGTGATGAATCGGACTTCAATATTATGCTGTGTTTTTAATCTAAAAATCCATGTAAGGAGCTGAAAATGATATGATTCAGCCAAATAACTATTGTTTACAACTAAAAGGATGAGTTTATGGCATGGTTGCACCTTGCATTGCATTATAGCCAGGTTGCTTTATATTTACTCCAGCTCTTGCGAGATTGTGACTGGCCTTCAGGCTAGTTGGCACCAAATCCAGATTCGATCAAGATTACTGTAAAATCCCAGAAGGATAATGGATTTATAAAGCTTAAGACCCAATTACATTTTGAGAGAATGTTTTGGATGTATACATCAGGAGATGAAACAGCAATTCCAAGCAGGAGTTGCTAAATGGCAACAGTGCGTCAGTGCTGATGTAAATGATCCATACATTTATTTGAACCATCTACTTGGATAGATGCAACTTCAATACTAGCATGACAAAATCCAAACAATATGCATTTCTGGATTTTCTGCAGGTCGTTAATAAACACAAAATTTTCCAGGCTTACAAAGGCATTCGAAGAGACAAAAACTAATATTACGTATGTTTCAAAAACCATTGCCCAACTGTTGTAGGCCTTCTAATCATCGAAAGTGCTCATGAATCCCCCAACAAAGCCAGCTCCATTACAATTTCCGCAGAGAATGTCCCTTTTACCTCTGACAGGTATATAACCACCAAAATTTTATAAAGTAAAATAAAATAAATTGCACACAGTGGAAATTAAAAGAACAGGTTGGTGCTGCTTGTACCTGCAGAGCCAGCATAATTGTCCTGCTTTAAACCGTCCATTGAAGTGGTCTGCAGAGTTGACTCCTGTTCCATTGCATTGGGTACACAATATAGCACCTGGTAATTTGACACGAATGCATGATATTCCATCAGCTGAAATTTATGCTTTTACCAGGAAACAACAAGTTTCAAAGTTCAAAGTTTCATATTGGATATAAGAACTTAACAAAGACGAGAAATGTTGAACTGTGACAAATGAATAGAAGATGTGGGTGAAGGAAGACAGAGTAGTGCTCACCATTTCCATCACAATCAGCACAGACTATGCTATTTGGTTTAGTGCTTTTATTACTGTCTGTAGCCTGTAAAACCAAGACAAAAATTACTTGCAAGTAAAATAACACATCAATCAGAATCACCATCTATAGCCCTTCACATTCATCTCCAACTCCATCCCTTGCCAAATGTCATAAGATAGTTGCGTATAATGTGAATCAATAATAAAGTTGTAACACAAATCGATTCCCTGACCAAATACACTCACCTTAACCTCCAAAGATTGAAATTTCCCATTTTTAGAGCTTTGAAACACTTTGTTCACTCGAAGAACCTTCCCAGCTACTGAATCTCCAAGAACTACAGCTAATAATATCACCAAATAAACAAATTGAGAAAACAAAAAGAAGAAGAAGCCAAATATGAAACTTGATTAAGGGGGAGGGGTACCTGGTTTGTTGGGAGATACAAAGAAGCAAGCATGAGCAGTAAAACAGGTAGTGCTGACCATCTTGGAGGAAAATACCATCTGGGTTCTTTCCTAACGTTGTATTCGAGCAGAAAGAAAGAAGTGGAGGAGTTTCAGTGTTCGTTTTAATTGTTGGTGGCAATTTATCATTTACAGATAAGGCTTCACCTTCTTGAGAGAGAGAAACCAGCATTTCCGTTGATTTTACATTGCTACCCTCGTTTGTTTACCCGTATCTCCTTTTCTAGATAAGGGCATTGATGTCAGAAGAAAAACAATTTTGACGCCAATTTCACAATAAGCACAGAAAATGTTGCTGGAAAATACAAAGCTAAAAATAAAATAAAAATGGCTACAGCCCTGCTATCCACTGCTTGCCTTTTCACTTCACAAAGTAAGCATCTTTTAAGATAGGGAAAAAGCTGTGTTTTTTCGTTATTTGGTTATTTTACTTTTCATTTTGATGGTTACTTCAAATTCCCTGTTTATGTTATACGATAATTCAGTGGAAAACCCTACTGGGTATTCAATTAGAAGTTTCTCGTCGTTGATAGATTTGTTGTTTGTGCAGATGTGGAAGTGACGGGACATGTAGTGAACTTGAAGAGCTCTTTCTATGGCAAAGTCATGCATAATCAGCTCCTCCTCACTATGACCAAAAGTAACAGAAATCGTGGAGACTCTGTGATAACCTCAGTGGTTGTTAATTTACTTTATTTTATGTTGCTTACTGCAATTGCGATGAATTTAGATAACCTAGTTTGACTTTGTGCCCGAATTGTGATCTCGGACATAGTTTTTCCTTGACCTTCACGTTTTGCACAGCTTGGAAGGAAGGTACAGAAGAGAGAGACTGTTATTCCTCAACCAGATTACCGTATACCAGTTGTCTTACTTGGTCTGAACTTCAAGAACTCTGTTTTGCGTTTGCTTTATGTTGATTAGGATTTTATGTTGTGAAGCTTGTCTTTGATGTTGATTGATAAAAATGAATGTTTTTTTCCTCCTCTGACGAGAATTATACTGAAACAGGCTTAGCTGGTGGATTAGCGTACTCAAATAATCTGGTACCAGCTGCACCAGTTGGTCTGCTTGGATTGCTCTTATTGTTCCAGGTAGCCATAAACCAAAATCTGTTTAGAAGTATAGCCCAATTTACTACTTTTTTTAGTGTCCAATGGACCAATCTGTCTCCCTTGGCGAGACACTGGTTTCTTGGCACCCATGTTTGGTTAGATCTCTTTCAGTTTCTATACAAGTCAATCTTTTTATGAAGTTTACATTATCTAATAGTTTATGTTTCTTTGTTCAGACAACAAGAGTAAAGTTTGTTTTTGACGATGAGGCTCTGGTTAGTTCCAGTTTTTCTTCTGGATTACATTCCTTTCTAATATCTTTATGACAAAGTGATGAACGTATTTCTGTTTCCGATTTTAGGAAGAGTGCATTGCTGTTTTATTTTTTATATTATCGTTGATCCTTGTTTGTTAAGATTCCATTTCACCAAACAATCTTTTGATGCTCACGGTCATAGGAGGTCAAAGTAGGAGAGCAGCTTGAGGATTCCGGTGAAAATGTATTCGTCGGTGGAAAAAACCGTTGGAAGTAAGTACCTGCTTACCCTATCCAACTTCAGTTAACAGTAACTGACCTATTTAGTTTACTGCAGATATTCAACATTTGTGAATTGGGAACTGTGGTGGCCTAACTTTCCTATACTGGTATATTTTAAAGAGACTCAAACAAAACCCGAAGGGCAAATCCACTTCTTCCCTGTCATTTTCGTAAGTACCTCAAAGCCTAATCTCTCAACTTCCAATAAATGCGTAGCATTGATATATTTGATTCATGTATAGACAACTGAACAAAATCTAGACAAGTTAGTCAAGCAGTATCCTTCACTAAAACTATGGCTGCTTTCGTTGTTGTAATTAGAATGGTAAACAACTTTATGATGTTATGGTGGAGAGAGCCGGCCCCTCGCAAAATAGCGGACCCAAGTAATTCTTAAAGCTTGAGCTTCATGATCATAAGGATTCAGCAAGCTGCTAGAGATCCATTTCTTCAGTGAGGTACTGGAGAAGGATTAACTTTAACATGGTTCCCGGAGCTTCTTCCATAAATATGCAATATTTATCTCATATAGGCCCAAATGAGCTTGTGCTTGTTAAAGCTTAATTACGTGTATGTATATATATACATTCCTAATGCTCTTTTATTCTGTTGTCCAATTCCAGAAAAATAATTTTTTGATTTTATATATCATAATTTAATTAGAAAGCATTTTTATCACTTCGTAATTAAACTAGATATAAGATTATGTATGTTGGATATTAATTTTAATTTTAATTTTTTTGAAAATTGAAACTATAAATATATGAAGGGTTAGTTAGATATTTTTGAATTTTTATTACCTAAATTTGATAATTTTTAAAAGATTAAAAATTTTACACAATAATTTAAAAATATGAATTTTAAAAACTTGAGTTGAAAGTTGATTAATTAAAAGTATAAATTCATTATTACTTTTAATAATATGTGATTACTTAAATTTTTAATTCAAGTAATAAAACTATTATTTGAAACATGCAGTTTGTTGACCTTAACAAAGTTCAATTCATCATAAGAAAATGAAGCTCCAACTCTAAATACAAAGCAAACAGAAGTAGATTTGGGATTAAACATTTAGCATCTGTGAAAGTCCTTGTAAATATAATTATAGACCCCACAGAAGGGCAGATATTGGCCGTAATCTCATGCAAAAATTATTACATTGACGAGTCTGATAACATAAGCATTTTTCCGGAAAAAAAGGATGATGTGATAACATTTGTCGATAAATCGACAAACTTGTACTTGTCTTTTTCGAAAATTATGGTATGGATGGCTGTTTTTCACTTACTAATAATGCACAACCCGCCGGTGATGGCGTGGATCGATATTCTTTTAAAAATCACAACCATTCTATTTAAAGTGAATTATGAAAGGTCGCTGAAATAAAACCAATTATACATTGACGTTAACAACCATTGGATTACAGAACTCAACAGAAGACAAATAAGTCATCGCTGCTGCAGCATTTCAAGGTCTCTTTCTTTTACAAAAATTCCATGGAAGCCATAAGGAACACGTCTTGGCAGCTTCACAACAGCAACGATGTCCAGATTAGCTGACATAGCATCCATTACCAGGAACTTTGACTCTGAAACACTCTCATCATGAACATATGACACCAGATATCCATCATCCTCCTCTGCCTCTTCATTTTCAGCATCTCTTGGTACAAAGTATGGCTCACCACCATAGCAGTTTGGCCCGTATATCCTCGTAGCCACAGTGCAGTCATTCAATACATCCAACTTTACTACTCCAGATCCTTTTGGATGTGGATCACCGATTGCAGCATACACAAATCTATTCTTTTTTCCGACATAAGCACTGTTTATCACCGCCAAGTCTAAATTTCTAGCAGACAGTGGTTTTCGTGATACTCTTCCCCTTTCCAAATCTATCGTCAGTTTTTCTATCAGCACATGGGCTTGTTCCTGTTTTTCTAATGCATGTTGTGCCGTAATCATGTTTGCTGCGATCAAGATTATTTTATTGTCTTCTTCGTCCCATGCATTTATGGTGTGTACAAGGTTAAATCCAGACACATCATACCATTTCATTTCTGTCCCTTCCATTGCATATCGAGGAATTATTCCAATTCTAGCAACTTTTTCTGCGTCAATACTTAACAGGCTATCTCCTTTAATGAACATTTTCATTGGGTGGATGCTAATTTGTAAGCCACCAAAAATCGCATACTTTTTGGTGATTGCAAAGTCATGGCAGAAACAAGGATTCGCCATGGAGAATATCGGCACATTTGGTTGCTTATTTCCGTTTGCATCAAAGCGAAAGTAAGTTAAAAATGGAGGAAATAGAGGATTATATTGAAATGCAAAAGCCTCACTTGTTTCTTGATCCATCTTTGGATGAGCAGTCATGTTAATCTGCAACTTGCCTTCGAAATTACAACGGCCGATTGTTTCTATATCGCCATTCGATGCCAGACTTAAAGAATAAGGCAAATCAGACTCGCTTAATGCATAAAGATGATTGCCAAAGAAAGCCAGGCTAGTGTTTGCTGTGCCAAAACCATAAATAAGACTAACCTGACGAGCAAGAACACGAGCAAAGAGTAGAAAAATGCGAGCTGCTGTTGCAGCAAGGCCACTGAATCCAGAGAAAGCGTTGGGAATGAGAGGCACCCCCGCCTGGCGCTCTTTTGAGTATTTATAAGTCCTGACATAGCGGCTGCAGATTGTAGCTTTGCCATGACAAATTCTGATACAATGAAGCATGCCGTCCCCGTCAAACATGTGGTAAGGTCCTGTAGGAAAGTACTGTGGGTTCGGGCCATTTCGGATGTACACGCCATTAAGGTTTGGAGGAAGTGAACCATGTATCACTTGGCACTCCGTCGGGGGAAGTTCATCGACAGGAGCGAAATTTCCTGATAATACGTGTTTGGGATCGATCGATGGCCTGGTAGGAGGATCTATATAGATGTTGATAATGTCGTCAAATGAGTTGAAAATGGATGCGAGGAGAGATGGCTGTATTGCCCGGACAGCTTTCACCGTTGAGACGGAAGATCTCTTTATTGGTACAATTGGGTTGGCCAATTTAACCATGCCGGGTAGGATGAGAGCATGTTTCGATGGTGGAGCTAGAGAGAGAGAAGAACAAGTTATCCAGTCCATAGCGTTGGAGCTAATGACTAACAAGTGAGCCTGAATACCAAATTGATTGAAAATGAGGTCAGGTGATTTTGCATTCTTTTATCTTCCAGGGTAACGTTGCTAGGCTTGGCAATGGCTTCTCCATCTCTACCCCCGTCTGAGGGTTTTATTGGTACTGCCATCCCAAAAAAAAACCCTTTTTAGAATGGTTTGTTTTTCTTAATTTGTCAAATTATTCTTTTAAAAAATATATATTTTTCTGTTTATTTAAATATTATTGTTAAATATTAGTTTTAATTAAAAAAGGAAATTTTGGAAAAAATATTCCAAAAATATCACAATTTTTTAACAATTATCAAAATAACATGTTTTTAAAAATATTTACAAAAATGATCCTTTTTTCAATATTTCAAATTTATTTATTTTAAGTTGTTTAAAAATATATTTTAAATTTAATAAAAATTTATCATAAAAAATATCATTTCTACAAAACCTTCAAAGATATTTAATATTATTATAAAACATGAAATAAAATTCATCTTTTTAATAATTATTTTTAAAAAAAAAACATAAAATTGAAAGCAAAAATACAAACCTTAAGTTAGAGATTTTTTTACTCTAACTTTGTGAATTAATATTTTATGCACAGCTCTAAAAGATCTCCTATTTATTTAGATAAAAAATGTAAAATTAAAATACATAAAGTAAAAGAAATCATAAAATTATACTATAAAAGTAGATTATTTATTTATCTTTTACAGTAAAAGGGAATTAAATTAATGTCTTTTTTATTCAGCCGTTGTTAGAAAAGAAATATTATCTTTATTTAAATTAAAATATAATGTTTACTTGTTAAATTAATATTTAAAATAAAGTACGATTAGAAATAAGGAGTAGATTTAGTTTTAAATTTCGAGAAGAGTCAAGTTCAAACCTTGCCTTTCACAGCAAGTCACCGGAAAATTTTACGGGTTCTCTTCAAAAAAACAAGATCGATCTTGTCAGTCGACCACGACAGGTGAATATGTCATCATGCAGGAAAAAAAATTAATTAAATGAGATCCATTATTGATAAAACGTATAAGCAACACATGGTAGAAGAGCGTATAATTGCTGTAACACCAATGGATTACCTTCAACATGTCTATTTTGAGATTCCTTTGTCCCCCTGATGTCAGGATTCTATTGCAGCATTCTATTGCTTTTAAGGCAACAAAGGGTGGAGGGGAGGATTCCTTCTGGCTTCCTCCTGATGATAACGTTGAAGAAAAGGGACTCTTAAATGAGGTTGTCACTCTTGAAGAAAGGGGACTCTTCAATGAGGTTGTCCCTGAAACTGAGCCCACTCATTCATTAAACTGTTTGAAATTTGGTTCGATGAAAAATTGTTTAAGTTTATTTAATAAAATTTATTTAATAAATGAATCAAACTTAAACTAGATAGTATTTAACTCGTTTAAACTTATAAACTGACTTGATAAAAAACTCATGAGTTAATTTATTAATTTATGTATAAAAATTTAATTTTAAATATATAATCTATTACTTTATAATTATATAAATATATAAAAATATGTTTTAATTAATTATCAATGCAAAATCATAAATATTTATGAAATATAATACTTATATTAATAATTTTTTCATTTTTTTAAATAAAAAAATAAATAATTTAAATTATAATATGTATTTATTAGGTTCCTTTAAGACTTATTTAAACTTACGATACATCAAAAATTTTGAAAAGCTCGATTCAATTTTAAATAAGTTGAGCTTAAATAAATCAAAGCTTCGCTCGGCTCAACTTGTTTGCACTCCTATTACCTATAATAAAGTATAATATTTGTAGAAAAATACTAGAAAATAAAATATAAAGAGAACCAGACGATTAATCAGAAGATCAAAGATAAAAAAAAAGCAATCAGTTATAGAAGGTGATAAGAAATTAAAATGGCATGCAGAGTCTAAAAAAATGGAAAAGGCATACAACTCATGTATCAAGGAAGCCACACATTTTCAAGAAGAATTCTAGAATAGGTTTACTGTTTTCTATACAATGGCATTTTAGTAGTTTGTTATATATTTTTAAAAACTAGGCCACATAACATACAAATGTTTGTATAAATACATGAGTTGAGTATATAAGTAAAATACACTAAATATTCACATAAAATAAATCTTATTTTTCTTATATTTTTCTTCATGGTATCAAAGCATTAACAACTTCCATCTCATGGTTGAAGCTATTGATTCTTCAAATCAGATATTCGATGGTGATTGAGCCTCAACTAATTCTGAAAATCAAGATCAACCACGGCAAGTCCTAGTCAGTGTTTCACTAAATGGTGCTAATTACATTCCCGGGAGCAGATCTATGTTACAAGCACTTTAGGCAAAAAAACAAGTTCAATTTTGTTGATAGATATTATCAAGTACCTATTGAAAACACACAAGAATATGAGAAATGACAAAGAAATGATTCAATGGTAATATCATGGTTATTAAACTGACTTTCTAAAGATATGGTGGAGTTATTCATTTACACTTTCTTAGTACAAGCACTATGGGATGACCTACAGTAGAGGTATGGTGAAAGTAATGGGCTAATGTTGTATCAAGTTAAGCAGGACATCAACAATTTACATCAAAATGAGATGATAATCATGGCATATTTTACCAAACTCAAGAAGCTATAGGAGGAATTAAACGTGTTAAGGCCATTGCCAATATGCAAATATGATACAAAGACCAAGTTGATTGAATTTGATAGTAGTGATAAGTTAATACAGTTCTTTATGGGGCTAAACGAAGCTTATGATCACGTGAAAAATCAAATACTACTCATAGACTCATTGTAAGTATAAACAGAGTATATTCAATGGTGTTTAATGTAGAAAAATAAAGGGAGGTTCAGTCAGGGCAGCAAACTATCCATGTGATGAATATTAGAAAACAACAAATCCAAAGAAATGCATTCAATGTCACGTCTGCACACACATAGCCTCGACATATCACGATTTCATTTTTTTTGATTCGTGAATTATTAATGATTTAGATGGTTATTTGACTATCGTTAGGGGCATGATTTGGTGATAAAGTATAACTAGTCAAGTAAGATTTGGTCTACATGATGATTAATATTTATTCTTATAATTGTTTTATCTCTTTATTAGTAATAATTAATTAAGTTGTGTGCCTAATTTATAGACCAGAGCGTATTCATATTAAATTGGCTGAGTAAATTCAATACATGGTATTTAAAAAGTAGGATAAGTACATATATATTTATTTATTTAATAGGAGTAGTGTTATTCTTTTATTTGTTATCAAACTGAACTAATTAAGTTATTTATTTAACTATCAGGTTTATAATTAAGAAAAATTACATATAGTATTTAAATTATTTCTCCTATTATTATTTTATTTGATGGGTGATCATGATAATATTCATTATTGTGTTTGGGCTATATGAACATTATTATGATTATTATTAAGATTGGTATTTTGGTATTGCTAAATGCTTGATTATCTAAGTTGATGAGGTTTTATACTTTAAGCATTAATTTCTGATGAAGTGTTATTACTAATTAAGCTAATTAGTGAAAATATAATATTTAATTATAATGAGAGGCAATTAGTTTAGGTAATGTTTTGGGTGAATGTTTTGGGTGAATTAAATAGATAAGGTATAATGTTATCCTATGTAAATTGTTCAGTATTTTAATTATTTTAATTATATAAGTTTATGCTTCATTATTTATTAAATATTATCATTTTATTATTATTATGATAAGTACTAATTAAGTAAGTTAATTATTTTATTAATTTATTTTCTTTATTTTTATTACGTATTAATTAAGTAAATTATATATGCAATTATTAAATTCATATTTAATAGAACTAAAAGGAATATTTAATTTTGTTTATTACGATTAATTTATGATATTAACTTATGTTTTCATAATGGTAGATGAGGTAATAAATTGAATAATACGATTAAAAGTATAGTATTTACGTTTGGTAATAAGATTTTCTTAGATATTTATATATATATATATATATATCCACGTATAATTAGAATAGGTTGTACATATATATCTATGGTCATATAAAGTTTATTAAGCATTAAATGTATAGTTGTCTTTTAGTATTAACTAAACAGTAAATAGAAATTGGCTTTATGGGAAGGGGACAATACTGGACAATACTGGCAGCAGTATTGGGAAGTGCATGTTGGGCTTTCGGTGATTTTAAACTTTTCTTGGTGAAGGTTCAGGGGGTGGGCATGCAATTGGAGTTTTATTTCTTTCCTGGGTGTCTGCCGACCCTTTCTTCTCCTTTCTTTTCTTCACGAAATACTGATTCTTGTTCTTCCTTTTGTCCAGGCCCTATCTTTCACTTTCTTGCTACCCTTTCATCACCTTGGGTTAAGCTTCTTTGGTGTCATTTAGTTTGTTGAAAGCCGAAGGTCTGTTGGTGTTGTTTTGCATGCATAACCTCCTTTTTTATTCATCATTTTCTTGCTGTTCGGTGGAATTACTGTTGCT
>CANYBF010067271.1:0-19044 GCA_948192965.1 Dalechampia spathulata
TCATTTGGTAAAATTTTGACATAACCCGACTTATGCGAATCCGGTTCAACTTGATCACATGATACGATGCATTCATGCACGAGAGATTATACGCATCTGGAGATTCCATTGAAACTCCGGACGAGAGCCCACCTAGGAAAATTGACTTGCTAATGTCCGTGGTGATATAAGGTTGGAAGGGAGGGAGGCATGCTTATTTATACCATGTCCTAACCATTTCATGTTTTCTGTCAAACACGCATACACGCATCATTGCTAACAATTTTTATGACAGCCATAACATTATTTTGTTAATAGATAACATTATAGGACATCCATACATCCTATGTGATGCATTCCGCATTCATTCATGTAAATGCATTACAGCATATTTAGGCACGTCATGCTAATTAATTTTTCTGTAGTCTGCACCATAGGCACTCCTTGGATTCGTGATTCCCAAGGAAGACTCATTTGAAATGATACTTCTGTTGCTACACCAACATCAATTTCTGCATCTTCATCATCTGCATTCATACTAGTTCCTGAAATGGCACAGTTGAATTCATCTGATATGGAAGAGATAGTCGCCCGGGTTACAAAACAAATGCTTCGTGGAGATTTTATCCAACAGTTGCAAGATCAGATTGGGAAATTCATGACAGATAAATGGATAGAATTGCAAATGGGAGCTGCCGGTTCATCTGGAAACCGACATGCTGAGGATCTGGCTACTGAGGGCCAGACTACTGCTGCTACAGCCACTAAGAAGGGGAAGAAGGTGGTTGTTGATGACCCGTGCAACGATTATATAGATTTGGAGGATGCCATCCCTAAGATGCCTACAGTTACAGAGACTAGGTTAACAAACGCTGCTGAATCAGACTGGGCCCAAGCCATGGATCAGAAACTAGGACAGTTCCAGAGCCTATTAAAACAGCAAGGAGTGCTGTCAGATTTTTGCTTGGATGATGAGTTTGCTGTGGACACAATCGAGTATCTACCTGACAACTTTAAGATGCCCGATTTACATAAGTTTGGAGGGAAGGGTGATCCGAGGACTCATTTGAAGTAGTTCTTGATCTCAATGAGCACAGTTTCAGTCCAGAAAGAGATGGTGCCAAGGTTCTTTCCGTTGTCTTTGACCGGAGCTACTATGACATGGTATCATGCTTTAGACCGATAGATAAGGGAGAACTGGAAAAGCTTGTGTGAAGCCTTCTGTGCGCAATACGGTTTCAATGCTGGGGTTGAGACTACGCTCGCTACACTTGAGATGGTCAAACAGAAGTCAGGAGAGTCGTTTGTGGATTACTTCACTAGATGGATGAACATGGCTGCTCTGCTGAAGGTGAATCCGATGAAATCTGATTTGATTGTGAAACTAGTTGCTGGCACATTGCCGACTTATCTAGAGAAGATGAGATTTCATACTTACAGGGACTATAGTGATGTCCATGCTTTGGGGCTTAAGGTAGACCATGCAAAAGCAGAAAAGAAGAAGGATACTCCGGCCATACGGAAGTTCACGTTAGGGGGCACTTCTAGACCCTAGTTTGTAGCTCAGCCCGAGAAGAAAGTAGTTGAAGTGAATAGCTTGGAACAGCTGAGGAAATTTTTGAACCTGGGAGTATCTATGTCTAAGATCTTCGGCAAACTGCAGAAGGAAGGTCTGGTTGTTCCATCCCCTGCCCGGAGTAGGCCTGTGCCAGCAGGTGCCGATAAGAATCTGTACTGTCAGTTCCATCAGAACCACGGGCACGATATTGATAATTGCCAATTGCTGAGGATCAGAATCCAGGACCTGATTGATTCAGGTAAGATTAAGGACCCAGAGAAGAGGGGCCCCAGTACTAGAAAGAACCCTCTGCCTAATTACAATAAGGTATCACATGCCAGGGCAATTTTGACAGAGAGATGTTGGTTCGAGGAGGCAATTATTGAGAATGTTAAGCTGATTACTGAGTCTGAGGAGGTTCAAGCCGCCAGATTGATTGTGGAAGCTGAACTGATACGGGGATTTCAGGAGTCCCGTAAGATAAATCTCGATTCTGATGCTGCTGTTACCACTGCGGAGGTATTGGTTATTGATCCATTTTCTGATTCTGACGAGTCAGAGGTTGATGAAGAGCTTATTCTGAAACACATCTACGATCTGTTCGGGGAGGATGACTTGCAGACAGATGAGGCTGCTCTGTCTGCACATAACTTGACTACTAGTTTGAGGGATGAGGCTGCTCCCGAGAACTCTGATAAGACTACATGGGTTTCTAGGGTTTTGTCATCGACCCAGAAGATCCGTATTTCAAAGGAAGATGAGGCTGCTCTTCCTGATATTCATCATGTCACCCAGAGTGGTAGAGTGTATCAACCAGATGATGTACAACTGAAAGGTAAAGGGGTCGAGGCTGCTCCCCCAGCTAAGAGTAATATGGTTTTGGATCAGCTGAGGAGAACCAATGCCAACGTTAGTCTGTGGCAGTTGTTAATGTGTTCTTACGAGCATCGGAAGGCTCTAGTGGAAGCTTTATCTATGGTGACAGTTTCAGTAGTTATTTCTCCAGATGATGTGATCAGTTTGCTGAAGAAAGAACAGGTGTCGGAAGTCATGCAGATGAGTATGTTCAGCAGTAAGGAGTTTGTAACCTTCTCTGATGAGGATTTGCCCACGGACGGGTCGTTGCACAATAGGGCCTTGTTTATTTCGGTTGAGATCCTGGGCCGGAATACATCGTGTGTAATGGTTGACGACGGGTCTGCCATTAATGTGTGCCCTTATCGGATGTTGAATACTTTGGGTATACGTGAGGAGGATCTGGTGGTATCGAAGGTTATCATTCGGGCCTATGATAACTCGAAGAGAAAGGCTTACGGATTGTTCACCGCTGTGGTTACTGCTGGGTCAATTCAGTCTGCGGTGGAGTTTACCGTGTTAGATATTCTGGTGACGTTTGCCTTGTTGCTTGGCCGACCGTGGTTCCACCCACTGAGGGGTGTTCCTTCCATTGTACACCAGAAGATCAAATTCCCTACTGACATGAGAATTGTCACTATCCCTGCTGCATCTGATCTGGTGGTGTCCTCTTTGTCCATGGGCTTTCTAGAGTTAAGTGGATTCCAGCTTTCCACTATCTACGAGGACGAGGTCAGTGCATTCATCGCATCCCAGTTTGCTAAGATAGGATTCTTACCTGGGGCTGGACTTGGCCGCAATCAGCAAGGTGCGACCAAGCCTATCGCTTACACTGGACAGATTCAGATGAAGTTCGGGTTGGGCTTTAACCCGAAGACTATGGAGGGTAGGAAGGGTCAGGATATTGTGTTTGTGAAAGAGGCTGTTGCTGTTGAGAAGGAATCTGATAGGCCTGATGTTAAGATACTGTTGATAGATGTCGAGAGGATGATCCTTGATCAGGTCACTGTGCTGAAAGTTAGTGCTACTGATAAAGGAAAGGCAAAGATAGCTGAAGCTGGTACCAGTCAGATCACTGAGGATGTTAATGAGAGTGTAGAGCAGATCGTTGACGACTCTGATGAGCTTAACTTGTCATTCATCTTTGAAGAGGATGTAACACTTTCAAAAGTCAATGCAATAAAATCTAATTTTGCTTACTTGTGTGATCTTTATTTTGATTCTGGCATGCATATCCATCATAATGACATGATCATATTTGATATTAATGCTGTATCTACATACGCATTTAACTTGGGCACTAAAACAGATCCTCGACTGATTAGTTTGTCCGATGCCTTGACTATCACTAAGAGAAAAGAATTAGAATCAGTAATAAAAAGACATGAAAGGGCTTTCACTTGGTCATATGAAGACATGCCAGGGGTTGACAGACAGATTGTAGAGCACAGAATTTTGACCTTCCCTGAGATCAGACCGGTTAAGTAGAAGTTAAGACGGCTCATACCAGAATGGGCTCAGAAGGTGAAGGAGGATATCACTAAGCAGATCGCTGCCAATTTTCTTGAGGTAGTTGAGTATCCGACCTGGCTAGCCAATGTTGTGCCTATTGCGAAGAAGGATGGCAGAGTCAGGGTATGCGTGGACTACAGGGATTTGAATAAGGCATCTCCGAAGGATGATTTCCCTTTGCCGTACATTGATGTTCTGATAGACAGTGCAACAGCCAGTGCCATGCAGTCATTCACAGACGGGTTTTCGGGGTATAACCAGATCTTGATGGCGACTGAAGATAAGATCAAGACTGCCTTCATTACTGAGTGGGGTACGTACTGTTACAGGGTGATGCCCTTTAGCCTGAAGAACGCTGGTGCCACTTACCAACGGGCTGCCACCACTCTGCTACATGACATGATGCATAAGGAGGTGGAAGTGTACGTGGATAACATGATGGTGAAATCATTGACTCGGGAGTCTCATGCTGAATCACTGGATAAGTTTCTCACTAGAGCTGAGAAATACAATCTGAGGCTGAACCCGAAGAAGTCTGTATTTGGAGTGACGTCGGGGAAGCTGCTGGGTCACATGGTCAGTAATCAGGGAATAGAAGTCAACCCTGACAAAATTAAAGCCATTCAAGAAATGCCAGCTCCTAAAACAGAGAAGGAGGTGCGAGGGTTTCTGGGCAAAATACAATATATTAGCCGGTTCATTGCAAAGCTCACCACAGTATGTGAGCCAATTTTCAAGCTGTTAAGAAAGAAACAGCCGGTCATATAGGATGAAAATTGCCAGAAAGCCTTCGAAGCAATAAAGAAGTATCTGATAACGCCTCCAATTTTGCAAGCGCCGAAAGCTGGTATTCCCCTGAGTTTGTATTTGGCTATTGAAGAATCGTCTCTGGGGCAATGATGGTTCAGGAAGATAAGGCCGGTCTTGAACACGCGATCTATTATCTAAGCTAGAAGCTCCTTGAAACTGAGACAAGATATAGTCAGGTCAAGAAGTTATGTGTGGCCATGGTATGGGTGACACGGAGATTAAGGCACTATTTCCAGAGCTATAAAGTCCGGGTTATAACTAAAGATGACCCGATGCGCTATCTCTACAACGTGCCATCACTGGTTGGGAAGTTGGCAAAGTGGCTAGTCTGGCTGTCTGAATTCGACATCGAGTATGTGCCAAAGAAGGTGATTAAAGGTCGAGCGATAGCAGAATTCCTGGCATTGCAACCTGTAGAGGGAACGGATCATTGGAAATTGGAATTTCCCGATGAACATCTAAGCATGATCACTCTGAACGGCTGGAGAATGTACTTTGATGGAGCAGTGAACAGACAGGGTGCTGGGATCGGTGTCATTCTGGTAACTCCCTCGGGTGAGATTATTCCAATGGCAATGAAACTGGAATTTTTGATTACCAACAACATGGCTGAGTACGAAGCTTGTATCCGTGGTATCGAAGCTCTGATAGCGCTGAAGGTCAAGGAAGTGGAGATTTATGGTGATTCATTGCTGGTTGTACAACAGACTAAAGATGAATGGGAGGTTAAGGAAGAGTAGCTCAAGCCTTATTCAGCCCACTTGAAAGGTCTGCTCCAGTTATTTACTCGATGTCAGTTCATTTACTTGCCACGGGGTGAGAATCAGATGGCTGATGCACGTGCAACACTAGCGTCTGTGTGGGAGGGGCCTAACGAATCTCTGATGCAGCCATTGTCTTTGACGACATCCAGAGCTCCATGCCACTCTCATCCGGTGGTGATGGTGACCGAAACAGATGGGAATGAGTGGTATACTGATATTCTGAATTTTCTGAAGGATGGTAGTTATCCTGAAGGTTCCTCGAAAACCGATCAGAAAATAGTACGGCGGTTGGCTTGTCAATATTTGTTATTCGAGGATAACTTGTATCGGAGAATGGCGGATGGGCAGCACTTGCGTTGTGCCACAAAATCAGAGTCACAGCAGTTGATGGAAGAGGTTCATGCCAGGTTGTGTGGTGCACACATGAATGAGTACATTCTATCCAAGAAGATCCTGAGGCAAGATTTCTACTAGACTACCATGGAATCTGACTGTATCAAGTTCGTAAGGCGCTGTAAGGAGTGTCAGATTTATGGAGATCTCAAGCATATGTCTCCGACAGGGCTGCAGAGTTTGACCTTGCCGTGGCCTTTCTCGGCTTGGGGAATTGATATCATCGGCGAGATACACCCTCATGCTTCTAACGGGCATCGGTTCATAGTTGTTGCCATCGATTATTTCTCCAAGTGGGTGGAGGCAGCTTCATTCAATAAGCTGGGGGCAGAACAGATGGCTCGGTTCATTGAGAAGGACCTCATCTGTAGGTACGGTGTGCCACATCATGTTATGATAGACAACAGGGTGCAGTTTTAGGGCAGAACTCGTGATCTGTTGGTAGCTTATGGAATTGAGCATCATAAGTCTTCTCCTTACCATCCGCAGGCTAACGGTGCTGTAGAAGCCACGAATAAGAACTTGAAGAAGATTTTGGCTAAGATGCTACAGAATTACAGGGATTGGTCTGAGAAATTACCTCTGGCACTCTGGGGATACAGAACGATAGCTAGGACGTCAACGGGAATGACTCCTTATTCTTTGGTGTATGGTATGGAAGCTGTCTTGCCAGTTGAGCTTGAAATGAAGAGTCTCAGAATTGCATTGGAAGCTGAGATTCCTGAGTTTGAATGGCGAAGGGAGAGGTATGAACAGTTGGCCATGATGGATGAACAGAGACTACGAGCTCTCTTTCATATGCAGCTGTACCAGAAGCGGATTGCCTGGGCATTCAACAAGAAACTGCACCCGCAACTGCTGAAAGTGGGTGATTTAGTTTTGAAACAGTGTAGAACCGCGGTTGTTGATCCTCGGGGAAAGTTCTGGCTGAATTGGGAAGGTCCGTTTGTCATCAAGAAGATTCTGTCTAAGGGCGCTGTAATGCTCACTGATATGGATGGCAACGAATTTTCGGAGGCCATCAACAAAGATCGGCTAAAGCTCTTTCATGTCTAGCCCGCTGAGGACCGCTTGGGTTCTCAGGCAAAAGTTAGGGTCTTCATTCTGAAAAAGAAAATACAGAATAAAAAGAAAAGCTCGCTGAGTTGAAAACCCAAAAAGGGCTGCTCAGGCAGAAGTTAGAGCGGAATAAAATGAGAGCCCGTTAAGCTAAAAACCCAAAAACGGGCGGTTCAGGCAAAAATTAGGGTTGAGTGAGTCAGGATGATTAATGAGAAAACTGTTCACGGCTGATTAATCATGATGGTCAGGGTGTTGGATAGTTCAGTGCTCATTTTAAATGAATATGAAGTGCTGCTTGATCATCTCATATGTAATGCTGTTATGGTTTTTATGCAAGTTGGGAATTAGAATATAAGTTCATGCATTTACTCAAAATTCTGATTGTTTGTCATTACAAGTATATATGCTAGTTCTGATTTCTTTCTCTGCAGTACAGCTCTCTGTGATAATCCTCCCGGGCGTCGAGATTTGACTCATGTTGCAGTATCACTATCCACTGGCGGTAGTGGATAGACACCTCAGAAAAAGCAGCATTGCAATACAAGGCTATCTCCCTACGAGGCCATATCTGCACCAAGTGATCTAGGAATCTCTGTGTCAGGACTGCTCCTTCGAATATAGGCAACCTGGCCGGTATGAGCTGTGGAGATCCATACTGCCTGCACAGGCGTGATGGAGCATAGAACGAGCATCTGAAGAGGCCTGCTAGTGGTACACAATCAGCATAGGTGGATACTGTGATGCGCTCAATCCTCCACCAGGAGCACATCCACCTCACTCTGTCTCCCGTCATCTGGGAAATATGATCGAACCACTCTGTCGTACTGCAACCTGACTGCCCGGGTAATGACAGTCGTCGTGATCTGAAGCTGTGAGGTGTGTACCTGTTCAACCTTCCTGCGGGGATTGCCAGTAGTCCCAATTTCTCTTGTAACCAGATCTGAAAAAGAAAAAGAAAAAGAAGAAAAAGAAGAAGAAAAAGAAAAAAAAGAGAAGAAAAGCTCGTTAAGCTGAAAACCTGAAAGGGCAGCTTAAGCAAAAATTAGAGTGACTCGCTGAATTGAAAACCCAAGGGGGCAGTTCAGGCAAAAATTAGGGTCCAGAAAAAATAAAATAAGCCTGATGAACCGAAAACCTCATATGAGGCGATTCATGCAAAAGTTAAGGCATAAATTTCTTTTTTCTGAACTGAAAACCTAAAAAGGCGGTTTGGAACTTCTACCTGAAGCAGTAGGGGACTACCTCCTGAAAGATCTCCACCGGTGAATCTCATCTCATCTAAGCTAATCAGTGTTTCTGCTAAGATCAGTGGGTATGGATCATGGCCATCTGTCATCTGAGCTAGGACAGATAGTACTCGACAGTGTACGCCATCCTCGGGATGTGTCAGCAAGAATCGACCCAGTATACAGAACTGAATGACCCGGACCCATCTGGTACTAGAAGAATCCTTCCTTTGACATGTCTCAACAAGGCTGGTAGAGATGAACTCCCTATCTGGTGACAGGTATGAGCATGCGACTCTGGGTGGCAAGTCAAACAGTGAGATCATCTGTAGTGCAATATCGATCTCTGAGATCTGAGGTACCGCAAGCGGCATGTGATCCAATGGGGGTCCTCCCATGATAGCTCTAAACTCCTCGGGCAGAGGACATATCTCGAAGTCCTGTATCCGGAAGACGTGATTAGTGGGATCCCAGAAACGGGCAGCAATCCTCAGGAAATCATGATCTATCCTCACATGACGGTAGATGTACACAGCATGTAACCCAAAGGACTCCAGTCTCTTCCAGTCAGGTGCGGTTAACCTGACCAGGAAGGCATCTAGTGGATCTGCCACCTGGGAGATAGTGGTCAGTGTAGATGATGAGGATTGCAGGGTCCTCTTCCCCAGTACAGACACAGAATTGGCATCTACAGCCTGTCCAGGATGACAAGATTTTAGATTAGGTTGACATTCATTTAGAACATGCATTCATGCATTCATGTAATTTTATGCAGGTATTTAAAGTTAAGGACAGGTGGAATTTAAAATCAAAATCACCGAATAAAAGAATATGTTTTGGCCTCAAAATACCGAGACAAAGAAAAATTCAAAGGATTCAAAAGTTCAGCAAAAGTTCAAAAATCCAGAAAGTATAAAGAAATAGCTAAGCAGTATCATCAGCATTATCATCATCAGGGTCTAGGCCCAGGTCAGCCCGCAGAGTAGCTACCTCGCGCTCCAGATGATCAATGTCGGCCTACACCCTCTCCATCTTGGTCTCGTGCTCTGCACGCATCCTCTCCATCTCTGCCTCATGTTGGGCCCTCTCGGTCTCATATTGGGCTCGTTCAGCTTCATACTGGATCCTCATGGCATGGGCTTCCTGACGGAGCTCTCGGCTACTCCTGGTCCATCCTGCTCGAAATCCCTCCAGTTGGTAGACGAGTCTCTCGTGGTCAGCTCGTGGTACCTGGGAACAAGTAAAGTCAGAATTTTTGCAAGTAAGCAAACTCAGAGAGCTAAGTAAAGAACATACCAGAGTACAGTCTGCGGGCGTGAACTCCATCGGAAAGGGAGGGAATGGATATGCTATCTTGATATACCCGCTGAGATCTACAGCTGTCTGGTGCACATGAGAAGTAAGGGGCATGGTCAAGCTCCCAATCCTATGTGAAGATATATCATCTGGCTCGCCTGATCTACCCCTGGCTCGGACTCTCCGGGTAGTGGCTGTTGAACCTGAGGGCCCAACCCCAGTAGCAGAGGAAGAACCGGCCGCAGGAGCCTGAGCCTCTGGATCGACCCTCACACCTGACATCAGACGTGTGCGTACAAAATGAGGGTAGTCCCCGTCCTCCATCAGCTCATCAATGTGCTCACCCTCCATAGCTACTCCTAGCTCTCCTTGGAGCATGTGTACTCCCCAGAACATGTCCACTGGCGGATCAGCAGGAATCCTATAGGATGCCATACCACGCTCAGCTCGGTATACCCGTTCACCAAGATACCACTCACGGGACTCGGGGGATTCCATCAGTATATGAAGACTATCCTTCACCCGAGAGGCACGCATGATGTCTGGCACCGCATCTTCCTCCCACAGCCAGGAGAGATGGACCTGAAAAAAGAAAAGGAAAAGGTAACTGTCAGTAAAATGAATTGAAGTTGCAAACTAAATTGTTTTCTTCTGATTGCAGGTACACCTATCGCATTCTCTGTAAGGGTGCTCAGCCTGGGCCTGTGTCGGTCTAGGTCTCGGACAGCTCCGGCCCAAGCACCAAACCAGATGCTAATGATCGGGAAGCGAAGATCGCACGTCATCATGTTGACATGTCCCTGGCAGAACTGAGTCCTGTAGGCATACAGCTGCAAAAATAATTTCAAAGTCAGAATAGTGTTTGAAAGGAAATTAGTCAGACAAAGAAATTCAGTTCTGTACCTCGATGATAGGCCAGAACCCTATCAGTTGACTGTGACCATGGCTAATCCTGTCCATAGCTGCGTACAGGTACGCTAGTGCAGGAGTGCCCCAGTCGAACCCCTGAACCCGATCCAAGTCACGGAGAGCCGGGAGAAGCCCTAGATAGGCTGTGGCACCTAACTCAGCAAACAGGGCACTACCCAGGAAATACATAAGGAAGCTGCGGGCGTATTGATCCACGACGATCCCGTCCTCTGGCTGCTGTCTATGCCAATGACGATAGAGGATCTCATAACTGATCCTCCTATCTCCTCTCGACTGTGGGGCTACTCCGAGCAGTCTCTCGATGTAATCTCTGTCCTGCACTGAAATATCCTGCATGGGTAACTCATGCCCGACACAAGGTACACCCGTCATCGCTGTGAAGATGGACGGGGTGATCGTGAACTCTCCAATAGGCAGGTGGAAGGTGTACGTCATATCCCACCATCTCTCTAGCATAGCTGTTAGCACTGACAGTATGCTGCGGGTCTCTTCGTCAATGAAGCAGTCGAGTAGTGGGGCGAATCCAGTGAGGTCTACTCTGGCCCTGACTGCCTCAGGTAATTCTCTGTAACAACGGCAGATCCCGGTGAAGTTCCCAGTCGTGACAACGGCTCCTCGAATCTGTGTTCAGTACACATGCTCTATAAGTATTCTAACTAAGTTCTGATTTCTGTTTTTACATTTTACATCCTAAGCATGTTTCTACTGTTCATTGCCTAACCTGTTCATGCATTGAATAATTCTAATTGACTGAATTGAAATTCTGAAACTAGAAAGCTTACTGATCGGCTCACCCACTAGGACAAGTGCATTCCGGGACTCAACAGCAGTGGAACCGGATTGCCTCGTGTCAGGCCGTGGTGTGGGGTCTCGGCGCTCCGATACCTAGAGGACTCGCACGGTCGTTGATCTGCCATGGTATCAGTACTGTAACCTTAAAACTAACTCAGGAGGTGTTTGGGAGTGTTGAAAAATGTCTAAAATCTGAAAACTGTGTGAAATGTGATTGAAAAAGGGTTTTTAGGCATATATAGCAAGCATACCCGTTCGGGTATGTTTGGAACCGAATCGGGTATGAAACTTACCCGAACGGGTATGTTACTTACCCGATTCACTTCCTAGCTTACCCGTTCGGGTATCTTGTTGCAATTTGATTTTTCTGCTCTATTTTGACTGTTTCAGGAAACCGGACACGTTCCAGGGACCCTCGGACAGTTCCCTAGCTCCCCAGGGGCTCTGAATTCTAAGTTTACAAGGCTAACCATGACTGTTCTCTCTGATTTATGATTTTGACTTCTGATTTCTGTTTCTGGAAGGGAAACTGTGACTGTTTCTTTTCAGTTTTCAAATGTTGTTTGATACAGGTTGATAGGACGCGCTGCTCCTGTGCAACTTTTCCTCTCGCTAGATCATGACCGTCTAGGAGATGGTTTACAGCTTACAGGTTGATAGGACGCGCTGCTCCTGTGCAACTTTTCCTCTCGCTAGATCGTGACCGTCTAAGAGATGGTTTGCAGCTTACAGGTTGGTCTGGATGAGTCTGCTCCAACGCAACCTTGCTATCTACAAGTTGGTAAGATGAAACTACTCTTATGCAACTTATTTTCTTGTACGAGAGGTGCCTGAATGGCATTCCTGCTAGGTCGTGACTGCCTAGAGGACCCTCTCTTTCTCGCTAGATCGTGACTGTCTAGGAGATCATTCCGATGCGAGTTGGTGAGAACCAGTTCTCTCATGCAACTCTCTTTCTTGCTAGATCGTGACCGTCTAGGAGATCCAGGTTTTCCATTCCCCATGGAGTCTCGTGCAACCTTTCTTGCTAGATCGTGACCATCTAGGAGATTCTGGTTGTTAATCCCCAGTGGGTCTAGCAACTTCTATCTTTTCACAGTTGGTAGGACGCGCCGCTCCTATGCAGCTCTCTTTTGTTTAGTTGATGAGGTCATGATTATCTCATGCAACTATCTCTCTGTTCTCCCCAGTGGAGTTTATTTTGACTTTTTACCTTTTTATTTTATGTTTTATTTTCCCCAGTGGAGTTGCCACTGTGAGAGTAGTGCATCCCGCATCCGGGATGCGCTACTCTCACACTATGGAAGACCCATAATGGCTGAGGGCAACTGGATTTGGACTGTTGGCACAGTTCCTGTTTGTTGATCCGTCCGGCCATGGAGATTTGCTGATCGGGCCTGTGATAGACCAGATTATGGAGGGTCGAACCCCTTTCCCCATGATTGTAGCAGAGACGATCCTTGGTTTAGACAAGGTGAAGCGTGGACAATCTGAGCGCTTCAGTGGTAGTCTACTTCTGTTGCAGGTGAGAATTCTAAGTCACCTTTGCAGGTTTTCAACTTAGAGAATTTTACATTTTTGCCCTAGCTTTTGCATGAGTCACCTTTACAGGTTTTTGGCTCATCAGGCCTTTGCTTTTACTTTCAGACCCTAATTTTTGCCTGAGTTGCCCCCTTGGGTTTTCAACTCAGCGGGTCGCTCTTACTTTTGCCTGAGCAGCCTTTTGTAAGGTTTTCAACTCATCGAGCTTTATTTTTGTTTTCTTTTGTTTTATTGCAGATCTGGCTTCAGGAGAAGCTTGGAATCCTGGCACCGCCAGCGGGTGACCCATAGAGATATCTTCCTCATAGCCACATGTAAAGGGGCTATGCCTTTGGCGAGGTGAGGATAATGTCATTCCAAGGCTGGGCTGAGTGGATGGGGACTCGACCTGAGAGCGAGGTCAGATGGAGTTGCCCCTGGTGGCGTATACAGCATGTAACTGTGATGACTTACATTGATTGCATCCCACTGCCACGATTCAGGCGTTGCATGCACTACAGTCCTGCTAGGGTTCGCCATCAGTACGGTTAGCAGCAGACCATACCCCAGCTGACAGAGTTTGAGGGAGGTAGGCTGGTGTCTCGCTTTGTGGAGCATGTGAAGAGAACCTGGCCTCATCGCTGGATAGCGTTGGTGGAGATTCTCGGAGCTGGATCTGCCATTGATGATGAGTACAAGTTGTGGGTATTGCGCCAGGCTTGAATCCTATACTCATAAGACATTGTTAAGCAACAATATGTAATAAATGATTATGATGTTTTATGTTTGCAACTAGTATTACTTAAGGCTAAGTTTATGAACATGTATTCCATTTGCATTAATGAGATTAAAGAGTTCATGATATCTACATACCATGGGGCTTCATCTGAGGGGTCTAGCGTCATAACCCGTTCCCCAAAATAGCAAGGAATCCTTGACTGCTCAATAATCACAGGATGAACTTGACTCTGTGGTTGCTCACAGACTGAAGCTAGTGTAGCTAAAGCATCAGCCATCTGATTCTCTTCACACGGCATGTGAATAAATTGGCAGGAGCTGAAATTGTAGACTATGAGTTTCATGTATTCAGCATAAAACTTGAGCCTTTCCTCTTTGACTTCCCACTCGGCCGTGGATTGGTGAATGATAAGCATCGAATCACTAAATATCTGTACATCTGGGGCACCGACCATTAGCAATGCTTCTAGTCCAAAGAGACATTCTTCATACTCAGCCATGTTGTTGGTGACTGAGAAGTTCAGCCGCTTTGAAAGCATTATAAGTTCACCCTCAGGAGTGATTAGCACAACTCCTATACCTGCAGCCCTCTTGTTGACCGCTCCATCAAAGTGTAACTGCCACTTCTGGACATCAATTGCCCCCAAGTGCTCATCTGGGAAGTCCAGCTTAAAAGTCTCAGAGTCATCCATTAGCCTGGATGCTAAGAACTCAGCAATTGCTCTGCCTTTTATCACTTTGGTAGTGACATACTGCACATCAAACTTTGACAACAGGATCAGCCACCTGGAGAGTTTTCCCACTAGCGAAGGAGCTACGTATAAATACTTCATAGGATCAACCTTTGAGATTGCCTGTATCTGGTACGATTGGAAGTAATGTCTGAGTTTCTTTGTGACCCAGACCATAGCCATGCATAACTTCTCAATAGTACTATATTTGCATTTTGTTGGTAGTAGCTTCTTACTCAGGTAATAAACAGCATGCTCGACCCCAGCGTCATTCTCCTGAGCTATCATAGCACCCACTGACTGCTCCTCTAAGGCTAGATAGAGTAGTAATGGTTTCCTCGACCGAGGTGGTTGCAGAATCGACGGGTTGGAGAGATAATGCTTTACTCTCTCGAATGCAAATTGGCAGTTCTCATCCTAAACCATAGGCTGGTTCTTCCTTAAGAGTTTGAAGATAGGCTCACATATGGTAGTGAGCTTGGCGATGAACCTGCTAATGTACTGGAGCTATCCCAGAAATCCCCTAACTTCTGTCTCAGTTCTGGGAATAGGCATCTCAATGATTGACTTTGCTTTATGAGGATCCACTTTGATACCCCTCTGACTGACTATGTGACCCAACAGCTTGCTGGACGTCACCCCGAAAGTGCACTTCTTCGGATTCAGCCTGAGTCCATATTTCTCAACGCGTGTGAGAAATCTTTCGAGAGCAACAGTATGTTCTCCTCTGGTAGGAGACTTAACCATCATGTCATCCATATAGACTTTAACCTCCTTGTGGATCAGATCATGCAACAGTGTTGTTGCAGCTCGTTGGTAGGTAGCGCCTGCATTCTTTAAGCTAAAGGGCATGACCTTGTAGCAGTAAGTCCCCCATTCTGTGATGAAAGCTGTCTTCACCTTATCTGTGACTGCCATCAGGATCTGGTTGTATCCTGAAAATCCATCAGCAAAGGAATACATAGCACTAGCGGCTACGCTATCAATAAGCATGTCAATGTGAGGGAAAGGAAAGTCATCCTTTGGACATGCCTTATTCAGATCCCTATAGTCTACACAGACTCTGACCCTGCCATTTTTTTTAGGAACTGGAACCACATTGGCCAACCATTCTGGATAGTCAACCACCTCAAGGAATTTAGCATCCAATTGCTTCTGAATATCTTCCTTGACCTTCTGGGCCCACTCTGGTCAGAGGCACCGTAACTTCTGCTTAACTGGCTTGAACCCCGGCTTAGTAGGAATTCTGTGTTCTACGATGGATCTGTCGACACCCGGCATATCTTCATAGCCTAGAGCAAAGGCTTTTATATGCTTTTTTAGTGTGCTGATTATTTTTGTTCTCTCTTCAGAGGTCAAGTTTGATGCAATCTGGAGGAGACACGGCTTGTCATTTGTGTTAATGTCAACATTTTCAATGCAAGATGCATTAATGTCAAAAATGCTCATGTAATGCTCATGCTCATGCACAATGCTATCAGAATACACATCGCAAACATAAGCAAAGTTGCTCTTTATTGAATTGTACTTAGTAGGGATTACATCATCATTAAAAAGTACAGAAATAGGGACATCAATGTCCTCATATACAAGCTCTTCAAGGGTAGTCTCCACCAGCGTGGCGATGTCCTCGTAGACCTTTGGCAGCATAAGGTCTTCAATGTCCAAGTTCTGCAGTTCGGACCCCAGTGCAGCGACTGTAGTAGGCTCTGGCTCTAGGCGGTCAGTGGTGAGATCAGTGACATCAGCAAAGATTTGGAAAGCTTCATCAGGGTTGATGGTGATAGCAGCAGCAGTCTTTCCAGGTACTATCAAGGCTGACAGGTCATAAACATCACCAAAGATGGCAAACTATTGCTCATAGAAGTCCTCTGAGTTAGGCAACTCGGGAGCATGATCATATTGAGTCTCTCCTTGGATAAAGAGAACCATCTTGCACTGCTCTGGCTTGTCTGAAATGTAGGGATAAAACCCAATGCAGTACCTCTCTTCCCACATAGCTGTAGGAATGTCAAATTCAACTGGGCCTTGTTGATACAGGCCTAGACCTCTGCCAGGCACGAAGTCCATCAGTTGCATCATCCTCTCCACAGCGGGACTCAATTGACACGAGTAAGATTCTGGTTCTCCAATAGCAGCAATCTAAAAACCAGTCATTAAAGGGACATCTTCCCAGATGCAGGCCAAAGCAACCTCATCATCAGCGGCAATGGTGACCACACCTTCGTTGTGTGGGAACTTGATTTTCTGGTGCAGGGTGGATGGCACACCTCCCATAGGATGGAACCAGGGTCATCCTAAGAGCAGTACGAATGATACTGGAATGTCCAGGACAGTGAACTCTACCACTGATTCAATCGGCCTGACAGTGACAGTGGCAGTGAAGGTGCTAGTAACCTCTCGTTTGGACTCATCATAGGCCCTGATGATGGTTTTGCAGGGCTTGAGATATGAAAGCTGAACCCCAAGCTTAGGAAGCACCTTGAGTGGGCATACATTGATTCCAGAACCGTCATCCACCATGACATAGGGGGTGGTGAAGTTCATGATGTTCACCCTGATGAACAGTGCCCTGTTATGACGGATCCCCTCGGCTGGTAAATCTGCATCAGAGAAAGTGATCATGCTGGATGGTAGCTCTTTGTTCACTAGCTGACTCTTCATACTGAAGGTAGAAGCAAAGGGAGAGATCCTCATGCTTGAAAGTGCTTTGACGATGGCCCGTTGATGTTGCTGGGAGGATAGCACCAAGTCCCAGATACTGATGTTAGCTTACGTCTTCTTCAGCTGTTTGACCACAACATTATCAGGCTGAGCAACCTGATCAGCTGGTAATGGAACTGGAACTTTACTAGGACCAGCTTGATCCCTGGTGGGTCTAGCCTCAGTCGGCTTCTTAGGAGCTTCGGGTTTCTTCCCGAGGTTGGGAGGAGTGAATACCTTACCACTACAGGTCATATTACAAACCCGTGAGGACATCTTATTGGCACCTAACCCTATATGCTGCTTTGGTGCTGACTTAGCTGCTTTAGGGATCTCGACAGCCTTACCCTTATCGGAAGCCTGATCTTGTGATGAGTCAGACTTAGTGGAACCCTGAGTAGCTATAGACTCATCCTCAGAGCTCTTGTACCATATGTCAATCGCACCAATATCAAATCCACCCTCAGGATGGAGGGTGATAGTGATGGTAGGCTTCGGAGCATTCCCTTTATTGCTGAGGGAAGAGAAGGAGCTTAGGATGAGAGATTCTGGTACCCCAGATTGGATCATAGGTGCGGTTGGCCTTATGGTAGTTAGGCAATGGGTTTTTCTTGGTGGACGGTTTGGATTTTTTAGGGTCCTCAATCTCACCAGAATTGATGAGATTTTGCATGACAAGTCGGAGGGAGCGGTAGTCGTCAGTGTTGTGGTCATGGTGCTGATGATAATGAGAGTAGGTTTTGGTGTCTAGTGTGGTTGGAGGTGGTGTTTTGAAGTTTGGTTCTAAGGGTTTAATGAGTTTGGCTTTGAGGAGGTGGCTGAAAACCTTGGAAAGTGGCATCCCAAGGTCTGAGAATCATCGATGGTTATCAGTACAGTGCAGCGAGTGGTGGAGGCAAATGTGCTTTCCCAAAGAGTCGAATGGAGTCCAAGGTACTCCCCCACTTACAACCACCAGTTTGACGTGGGATAAGGGTGGTGTGTGCGGACACAGACTAGTGTTGTGATGCATGCAATTAATCCAACTATGATGGGAAAATTGATATGGAAACTCTTAGATGCCACCACTCTTTCACCGTGATGTCCCTAGTGGAGTCGCCACTGTGGGTGCCGGTTTCTGCCGGGGCCTAGAGCGAGGCTTGCAAAAGTCACAGACCAGGGACCACACTTGGAGCGAAAGGCAGTCTTCCTAAGGGGTTTCCTTAAGGTATGATACGGACTCAAAAGAGTCACAAGGAGTCACCACCGGATGGTTCCAGATTTTGTTCAACTGACCCATAGCATGAGTGCTAGTTAAACCCTTCAGAGATTGGGTTCGGATGGCATTTGAAATGATGTATGGCATGGTATATGCATGACATGGCGTAATAGTGCATATATGCATGTGTATACAACATAGTATATGTATGGCATATGGTATGGCATGTGTTATGGCATACGTTGTGGCATAGTATAAGACATGGCATGGCATATACGTATGCATGATGAGGCGTATTAATTGATTGAGCATATTGGATTGCGTGTTGGCGTATTTGCGTATTTGCATATTTATACATATATGCATATGAAATATAGTATGGTATGACATACGGTATATGCATGGCATACATAGTAGTGCGTGCATGTGTCATGTGACATGGCATGTGACATGGATGACATGGTAATATTTAAGCAAATATTAAACATCCACGAATAAAAATAATAAAGGTCGATGAAAGGGATCGAGGAAATCAGAGATTTTAGGGGGGAATTAATTATTACAGACCGAATAAAATAATTCTACCCTATTACAAAAAATATCATTGCATTTTAGGGGTATTAAGTAATACCCCTTTCCTCCTCGGGTCCCGCTCTCCTCCATTTCCACGATCCAAAATGCACAATGGATTAATATGAAAAATAAACAAATAAAATTCATTAGTAGCAAATGAATTTTTGATTTAATTGACTAGTCCAATGCCATTTAAAAGCACGAACCAAGAGCCAAAAATCTAGCAATTTTTAGGCGATAATTATGCGAATTTATACGAGCCGGATCGTGAAAATTCATTTAAATAAAAATATTTTTAGGCAAAAATATTTTATTTGATCATGGCAAATTTAATTGGGAGGATTATTATCACACATAATTTTTGGAGATAATCCTACAACCAATTAAAACCAATCCTTTCAAA
>CANYBF010067273.1:0-24121 GCA_948192965.1 Dalechampia spathulata
ATTGGAACATGAAGATCATATGCGATCGCATATGATATTGACATGATCATATGCGATCGCATAAGATGATATGCGAAATTAGCAAATGACAAAAACAATCACATGCGAATGCTTAGAAACATGCATAGATCACTCGGCAGGCAAAACAATTTTTGATGACAAACATATGCGGTGGAGGATGATCATGAGCGATCGCATATGATATGGACATGATCATATGCGAACGCATATGATAGAGTGCACGTAAAATGAAGCGAAACTACAAATTAAAACATGTAAAAAATCATGCCAAAACACGTAAAAATCATGCGTAAACCACAAAATTAACATGTTATTCAATCATATTAAGCATAAACATCATGAAAATATCATAAAACAACATATAATAAAGATATCAATCATATTATAATCAATAATATTGATGCCAAAACCAACAAAAGAAGTGATCACCAACCTCTGTCGTTTCTCCTTAGCTTTGAGTGAAAAAGAGAATCAATCCAATCCCGAATCCAAGTTTAGGTTATTAAAACGCCTAATTCTAATTGATTTAATGCGTTTTGATTAATCCTAATGCCTTAGATTGATTAGAATTAAGTTTTAGAGTGTCAAATGGTGTTTGACGGCTGCTGGCGGCTGCTAGCAATCTAGGGTTTCATGCTAAAATTTTCGGTCCTTAAGCCAAATGGCATATTAGGGTTTAATTAGGTCTACCCTCGGGAACATGTGCGATCGCGCATGTTGTGTAATGAAACATATGCGATCGCACATGATCATATGCGGCGTGTAATGGGACATATGCGATCGTACATCCTCCTGAAAATGCTAAATGAAACCCTAAACGGGCCTAGCCCGGTCTGAAAGGACCCAAGACGGTCCGAAAGAACCCTAAATAGCCCAGAATCAACTCGGAATCGATTCGAGTCAAAGCCGGTCCAAAATTAGGGTCCGACAAGTGGCCTAAGCCAAAGCACAAAAAACTCACCTTCTCAGGATGAGTTTGGGACTGATGGGAGTCTATGGCAAAGGTTTCTACAATTGGATTACCAAAATGATCTCTGAAGTAAGCATTACGAGTTGTGTGCTCAATTAAAGCATAGCTTGGGATCGATTCTAGGTTCCAGGGGGTGGGTTGCATCCTAATTCCAGCCATTTTTGGAAAACCACTAAGTTTTTCATTTGGGAATTGAGAGAAAATCAGTTTTGAGGAGGTAAACAAACTGATTTTTGGATTCAAGGCCTTGGAATTTAAATTTTTCTAGGTACATGCACAGCACATAGTGGAACGTGTACCACACATAACAATTTTTGCTAATATGTATCAGTCTCTATGGTGATTTCCTAATATGTGCCACCCTATCATGAAGATGCAAATGAAAAGTTAGGCCCCTGGTAAAAATTTCAAAATTTTTGGAGATCGTTTGCTTTGTCGGGCTTAATTTTCATGACCCGTAGCGTCTGAAAAATTCAGAAAATTAGTCAGAATGCAATAAATTGATACTTAAAAATTCAGGTATTTTTCCTAGACCATTTCAATACCAATTTCACTAATAAATTGCTTTTCCATGTCTAGCACAGATAAGAATTTGATCTAGCAGATTATCAAAATCAATCAAATCTTTGACTTCTGGTCAAACTATTAACCAGACAGTGTCACATTCCAACAAAGGATCCCAAATGCAGACTTTGGAGATGTCTGATACTTATTTGATGGTGTGAGAATTAATCTGACAGTTGATCACCCTGACCCAACAAATGGTTACCTCTGGTTCTGCAGTAACCACCCGATCCAGTAGAGATCACAGAATCAAGCCTTTGATTCCTAAACCCTAGTAGTAGGCATCTAGTCACTGACATCAGATGATTATCTCATAATAAAGCCATCTATCTTGCAGTGACCATTGAGTAGCCTTGATCGTATAGCCTGAATGCCAGACTCCTGATGACAGAATTACGATTATTATTGATCAAAACCATCGACCAAAAAATGTCAAAGACCCAGCAGAGGATCCCAAATGCCACTTTGGAGATATTTGACATTTATTTGATGGCATGAGCATCAACCCAACAGATGGTCACCAAGGTCCCATAATTGACCACTTGATCTAGTAGAGATCACAGAATCAAACCTTTGGTTCCTAAATCCTAGCAGTAGGCATTTGAATGCTGATTACAAATGATTTCAAGCCTTGCAGTAAAGCCATCAATCTCGTAGAAGACCTCTGATCAGCATTGATCATTTAGCCCGAGCACCGGGTTCCCAATGGCATAATTAGGTTCTGAGCCTCAGCATGAGCACCAAATCAGCATTGATCACCTTTAGCTCGAGCACTGAGCTCCCAGTGGTAGAATTGGGTTGCAAGCCTCAATGCAAGCACTATGTGAGCCTTAATACGATCACTTTGCAAGCCTCAACATGAGCACTATATGAGCCTCAATGCAAGCACTCTGCTAGCCTCAATGCAAGCACTCTATGAGCCTCAACACGAGCACCCTACAAGCCTCAACGTGAGCACCCCGGAAGCCTCAACGCGAGCACCCCGTAAGCCTCAGCATGAGCATCATACCATGATGCGAGCATCAGTCAAGTACCTCCCTCACTTTTGATGAAAAGTAATGTTATGATCAAGTCTCATTTTGATGACTTATGTTTGTGTTACCTCAAAATAGTCTTGATCAGGGGGTAAACTTTTGACCCTGACTTTTCACTTATACGCATAATCTCAAGTTTTTGTTGATTCAGCTCAGAATCAATCCTCAAAGTCAACCTCAATTTACGTACATGCACTTTAACTTCTTTTGAGTGTTTTGGACATGCAGAACATGTTGCATTTTACCTGTATAAGGCAGAATTCATAAACAGAATGCACTTAGCACATGGCACTATTTAGCAAAAAAGACGTGTGATGGGGCTTAATTTTCGGGCCAAATCCAGGGTGCTTTTCATAGTACAATGTCTTAATATGTCAAATGATGCTTGTTTGACATACGAAGCACATCCCATTTCACCCGTGCAAGGCGGAGTGCATAACATCAAAATGCTATATGCGTAGCGCATAGCACTATGTGCACAGCATGTAACAGGAAAAAGACATTTGGTGGGGCCCACTTTTAGGGCTAAATCTAACATGGTCTGTATAACACAACATCTTAGAATGTCAAATAATGCTTATTTGACATGTGGAGCATGCTACACTTCACCCATACAAGGTGAAATACATGAATATAACACATGGGGTGCATGGCACTATACATGCACTATTTGGCAAAAAAAGATGTTTGGTGGGGCCTACTTTCTGGATCAAATCCGAGGTACTTTTCATAGCACAACATCTTAATATGTCAAATGATACTTGTTTGACATACGGTGCTCATCCTATTTTGCCCGTGTAAAGCGGTGCACATAGGGACAAAATGCTATATACGTAGCATATAGCACTATCTGTTACGCATATAGCCAAAAATGATGTTTGGTTAGGAGCCTTCTTGAGACCAAATCTAATGTGAGCCATATTATATAATGTCTTAGAATATAAAATGATGCTCCTTGGGCATGGGGTGCACATCCCAATATGGCCCCAGTGGGCCCCACATGATGGGTCAAAAGGCTATATGTTGTGCATGTAGCACTACATGCTGTGCACATAGGCTATGTATGGCTCACATAGTCCTATATGGGGCACACCTAGCCTAAAAATTTCCAATTCCCACATGAAAAATTACATTTTCTGGACCCCTACACCTCCCTCTATAAATATAGAGCTAGGGTTCGTGAAAATTAGTCCAGAAATTCGCTAAAAATGCCCAAACTCTGCCAAAATTCACTTTTAAATTAATTAAGCACTTAATTAATTAAATTGTTAGGATTTTAGAGACCAACAAGCACAAGTTAGGTCCCCAATCATGTTTGGAAGCAAGACCTTGAAGAAAAACCTACTATCATAAGCTAAATCTTCACTTTTCTTCACTTTTCTTCCATTCTCTCCCGCTTTTTACCTAAATCCTTCAATTTTTGGCTTGATTTTGTGTTGATTGGCTTCAATCATGTTTTTTTATTATCAATGTTATTTTATAATCATAACTATGCAAATCTAGCTTCAATCTACCTAGATCCAAGCTAGATCTTGCATTTTTGCTAAAATCCTTCATTCGGCCACTATTTTTTAGGGTATATGTTGCTTATATACACCTATGTGCACCATACACAGCCTATGTGTGGCACATATAAGGCTATATGTGGCATATATAGCCTCAAAAATTTTCAGAAAATGCATACTTTCTTCAGTTTTCACTTGATCTCTTCCCCGATCCGATGAATCTAACTTCATCAATCGCTTTTCCATGCCTCTGGTGTTCTAGATCTATCATATATTCTTCAGATCCAATTAATTTTTAGCCTTAAAAATTAATTTTCAAGTTAGATGCTTATCTATGGGTCAAAAATACAATTTTTACTTTAGATATGCTCAGATCTAACCCGGATCTCAGATTTTTGTTGAAAAACCTCATTTTTCTTCTATTTTCTCTGCCATGTGCATCACACTTTCATCTATGTATGCCATAAAGAGCCTATGTGTGGTGAACATAGGTCTATGTGCTGCACAAATAGGCCTCTATTTTTCCAGAATACTCAATTTTACTTCCATCTTTGCTCATTTCTGTCTCAGATTTAATGTTTCCATATGTCTCATAATACTCAATCATGTTTTTTTTTATTATCAATGCTGTTTTATAATCAAAACTATGCAAATCTAGCTTCAATCTACCTAGTCTGATGTTTCTAGCAACTTTAATGGCTTTTCTATAGTCTTAATGTTCTGGATCTATCAAATATTATCCAGATATAATTGATTTTAGCTTTAAAATTAATTATCTAAGTTAAATACAAATTTACTTGTTGAATTTGTGATTCGGAGGCCGATTCGTGCTCAAAATAAGGTACTGTCTTCATTAAACTTGTTGCATTTGGTCTGTAGATCATGTTTATGCTAATAAATTTGATTTTCTTGCAGATTGAAAAACTACATGTACCACACATCATGGTATGTGCTGTGCACATAGCAATATATGCACGCGCATATTCCCTGAAAAGTTTTTTGAAAAATCACATTTTTCACTCATTTTCAAACCCGTTTTGATAATTCTAGTAACATTTGATGTTTTTGGAAGTGATTGAAGTGTATTGGATCCATTAAAAATTAATTACATTTAATTAATTTTGGCCTCAAAATTAATTTTTTCATGATTAAATGCTTATTTAACTCATATAAATGTGATTTTTGATAGGATTGGATTCAAATTGGTTGAGTTGCTATCTCCAATTGTTTCATGTGATGTTAGCAATTCCCATTTCATTTTCCATGATCAACCAAAAATAATTTTGCTTAAAATTATTTTTATTTAATTAATTATCACGATCTGGCTCGTGTTAATTCATATGATTGTTATCACATAATTAGTGGGATTTTGACTCTTGGTTCATGCTTTCATATGCCATTGGACTAGTCAAATAAATCCTAAATTCATTTGCTACTAATGAATTTATTGTGTTTATTTTAGATTTATCACTCGTGCATTTTTGGCTCATGCTACCCGAGGCAGAAAAATGCTCGAGGAGGAGGGGGTGTTACTTAACACCCTAAAAATGTTGTATGTGCGGATATTTATGTAATAGGATAGAATTATTTATTATTTTGTAATAATTCCCCTAAAATCTTGTGTGTACCCCCATTTCCTCGACTCCCTTTCACCAGCCTTTATTATTTTTCATTCATGGATGGTTTGTTATATTTGCTATAATATATATGCCATATCATGTCATATGCCATGTCACATGCCACATCACACACTCCTATTCCATGCCATGCATATGCCATGATATAACATACATTATCTTGTATGCTAATGCAATCCAAATACGCCATAATGCAATGCAATATGCGTAACTTGCCATGCTATCTGCCAATATGCCATGCTATACCACATGCTACCATGCTAATTCATCATGTCATATGCCATTATGCCATGTCATATATACCATGCCATGTCATATGCCACGTCACATGCCATATCATATGTCATGTCACATGCCATGTCAAATGCTAATTCACCCATGCATCACTATGCTATGTCATGCATATGCTATGTCATTTTACTATGGCATGAATTATTATGTCATGCCATACATATGCCATGTGATTTTAATATGTCATCATGTCACATGTCATGCATATGTCATGTCATCCAAATGCCATATAGCATTATATGCCATTCTACATGCAAGCATGCAACACCAAATTGCATATCGCACTGTGTGCTTACATATACGCTTGTATGCTTGCCTGCTTAGGATAATTAACTCCAAATATAATGGTAAAATTGATTTTGGAAACTCATAGAAATAGATCTCCACCACTCGAACCCAATCTCTAAAGGGTTTAACTAGCACTCATGCTATGGGTTAGTTGGACCAATCCAGAACCATCCAGTGGTAACTCCCTTGCGACTCTTTTGAGTCCATATCATTCTTTGTGGTAGCCCCTCAGGAAGATTGTGCTTTCACTCCAAGTGCGATCCTCGGTCCGTGAGCTTCATAAGCCTCACTCTGGGCAGTCGATAGAAACTGATGCTCATAATGTGTTTTCGACAAAACTATGGTGTGATAATCAAGCAGCTCTTCAATTACTTCAAACCCAGTTTTTCATGAACATGCTAAGCATATCGAGGTAGATTATCATTTTGTTTAGGGAAAACTTCAACAGAACTTGATTTCTACTTGATTCATGAAGACTAGGGATCAATTGGGAGATATTTTCACCAAAGCTCTTAATAGGGTTTGAATTAAACATATTTATGACAAGTTGGGCATGATTGATATTTATGCGCCAACTTAAGGTGCAGTGTTGTAGATTAGATATTATTTTTGAGTTTTAATTCCTGGATAAGATAAGATTAGTTTCTTGACTCTTCTTTTACATGTATATAAATAGAGATACCTAATGAATAGAATAGACACTTACATTTTCCATAATACTAGTCCACAATAAAAATAAAGAAGTTTTATAAACATTAAAGATAATTGAATTCAATTTTTAATGAAGATTAAAGAAAATTTATGAAATTAAAATAAAAAGACACTATCAATCATGTTAAGTTCATGCCTATTGAAATTTTGAATGTCACATCCACTTTCATTAACATTATCATAATTACAATCATAATTACATTAAGTTATATATTAGATTTTTGATGATAAAATTACTAGAGTGATCAATGATAAAATTAAATAATACATAATAATTTAATAAATATAAGTAGTACTAGAATTATTTTATTATATATATAGATATGAATTTTAAAGGTGTTGTTGTGAGCGCCGGTTTCTGCCGGGGCCTAGAGCGAGGCTTGTAAGGCTCACGGACTGAGGACCGTACTTGGAGCGAAAGCATAGTCTTCCCGAGGGCTACCTCGAGGAATGATACAGACTCGAAAGAGTTATAAGGGAGTTGCCACCGGATGGTTCCGGATTGGTCCAACCGACCCATAGTATGAGTGCTAGTTAAACCCTTTAGAGATTGGGTTTGAGTGGTGGAGATCTATTTCTATGAGTTTCCAAAATTGATGTTACCATTATAGTTGGAATTAATTATCCTAAGCATGCAAGCATACAAGCGTATATGTAAGCACATAGCGCAACATACGATTTGGCATTACACGATTGCACGTAGAATGGCATATAATGCTATATGGCATTCGGATGACATGGCATATGCATGACATATGACATGATGACATAATAAGATGACATATCATATGCATGACATGACATAATAATATCATGATAACATGGCATATGCATGACATGTAAGATGAATGACATGGCATATGCATGACATGTGGAGTGGATGACATACCATATGCATGATATGACATAGTATAATGGCATGACATATACATGACATGGCATAGCAATGCGTATGTGGTATGGCATACGGTGTGACATACGTTATGCCATTGCATAATGGCATATGACATGATGATAGCATATGATATGGCATAGCATAATGACATATGATATGGCATAGCATAATAACATGACATGGCATATAGCATGGCAAGTTACACGTATTGCATTGTGTATTAGCATATTTGAGTTGTATTGGCATACGAGATAATTATGTTATGGCATGGTATATGCATGGTATGGCATAGAAGTGTGTGATGTGGCATATGACATGGCATGTGACATGATGTGGCATATATATTATAGCAAATACAATAAACCATCCATGAATGAAAAATATAGAGGCCGGTGAAAGGGATCGAAGAAATAGGGGATACACATGGGATTTTAGGGGATTAATTATTATAGACCAATAATAATCATATCCTATTACATAAATATCAGTGCATACAACATTTTTGGGGTGTTAAGTAACACCCCCTCCTCTTTGGGTACTATTTTACCTTGGGTTGCACGAGCCAAAAATGCACGATGGAAATATGCAAAATAAACACAAATAAATTCATTAGTAGCAAATGAATTTAGGATTTATTTGACTAGTCCAATGCTATATGAAAGCATGAACCAAGAGTCAAAAATCCAACAATTTTTGGCAATAATCATGCGAATTTATACGAGCTGGATCATGAAAATAAAAATAATTTTAAGCAAAAATTTTTTTTTTTATCATAGAAAATCAAATGGGAGTGCTAACATCACTTGGAATCATTGGAGATAGCCACTCAACCAATTTGAATCCAATCCTTTCAAAAATCACATTTTATATGAGTTAAAGCATTTAATAATGAAAAATTAATTTTGAGGTCAAAATTAATTAAATGTAATTAATTTATGATAGATCCAGTACATTTGAGCTACTGTGAAGCGTCAAATGTTACTGGAAAAATCAAACCGGTTTGAAAATGAGTGAAAAAGCAATTTTTTGGGGAAATTTTCTAGGGAACGTGTGCCGCATCTAGACTTATGTGCGGCACACATAGGTTGTGTTTGGTGCACATAGATGTACATATGGTGCATATAGCTTGTAAATTTGCAAGAAAACCAAGTTTTTCAGTACAAACACAATCAATAGATGATTCACAGCAAGTTCAATGAAGATAGTACCTCATTTTGAACATGGATCGGCCTCCATTTTGCAATCCAAACAAATAATTAGGCAATTATATTAATGCTAAAATCAATTAAATCTAGACAATATTTGATAGATCTAGAACACTAAAAGCATAGACAAGCCCCTAATGCTACTGGAATAGTCAGATCGGAAGCCAAAATGGGAGTTTTCTGGAAAATCAAAGGCCTATATGCGCAATATATAGGCCTATGCATGCCACATATAGGCTCTATGTGGCACACATAGGTGTATATATGGTGCATATACTAGTGAAAATAGAGGGAAAATAGAGTTTTTAGGCAAAAACCTGAGATCCAACCCCGATCTAGGCAGATTTAGAGCTGAAAATGTATTTTTGCTTCGTGAATTTGCATCCAACATAAGAAAAATAATTTTAAGGTTAAAATTATTATAGATCTATGAAATATATGGTAGATCTAGAAAACCAGAGGCATAGAGAGGCCGCAAATGTTGCTGGAAAGACCAGATCGGGCAAAAAATTGGAGTAAAATAGAAGAAAATTGGCCTTTTCTTGAAATCTGGGGCCTATATGCACAACATATAGGCCTATGTGCACCACACATGGGTTAGATGTGGCACACATAGGTGTGCACCATACATGGGTTAGATGTGGCACACATAGGTCTATGTGTGGCGCACATAGCCTGGAAAATAGAGGAAAATAAAAGGTTTTTTAGAAAAATGCAAAATTTGGCTCGGATCTAGGCAGATTAAAGTTGGAAATCAGTGATTTTGAGTACCTAACAGTATGAGTAAACAAGAAAATGCATGATTGAAGCCGATCATAAGAAGATCAAGCCAAAATTTGGAGATTTAAGCAAAAATCCAAGAAAAATGGAAGGAAATTGAAATCTTACCTTTGAGCAGTAGGTTTTTCTTCAAATTCTTGCTTCCAAACGTGCTTAGGGAGCCTAACTAGAACTAATTAGTCTCTAAATCCTAAGGATTTAATTAATTAAGTGTTTAATTAATTTTGGAGGAATTTTGGCATAGTTTGGCCTTGCTTTTTAACAATTTTCGGACCCCCTTCAGATGACCCTAAGCTCTATATTTATAGAGCCAAATTAGGGTTTGGAAAATTTGTAATTTTTGGCCTGAATTTTGAAAATTTTAAGGCTATGTGCACCACACATATGCTATGTACGCAGCATGTAGTGCTACATGCTGCACATATAGCATTTTGACCCATCGTATAGGGCCCACTGGGGTTGCATCGGGACATGTGCCTCATGCCCCATAAGCATCATTTTATATGCCAAGACATTGTGTAACATGGCTCACATCTAGTTTGGTCCTGAGAAGGCTCCCAACCAAACGTCTTTTTATGTTATATGCGTAGCATATAGTGCTACATGCTATGCATAAAGCATTTGGCCCTTATGTGTGCCGCCTTGCACGGGCAAAATGTAATGTGAGCCATATGTCAAATAAGCATCATTTGACATATTAAGACATTGTGCAATGAAAAGTTTTCTGAATTTGGTCCAGAAAGTGGGCCCCACCAAACGTCTTTTCTTTTCAAATAATGCATGCATGGCACTATGCACCCTATGTGTATTTCACCTTGCATGGGTGAGATGTAACGCATGTCACATGTCAAATATGCATTATTTGACATTCTAAGATGTTATGCTATGCGGAGCACGTTAGATTTGGTTCCAAAAGTGGGCCCCACCAAACGTCTTCTTTTGCTACATACGTAGCACATAGTGCTATATGCTACGCATATAGCATTTTCAGGCAATGCATACAGGCTCATACGAGCAAAATGTAACATGAGCCATATGTCACTGAAGATGCACTCGACACTTTAAAGTGTTATGTAGCTTCGGCTCTCACTAGGTGGGCCCCGGGTGGTAGGCCCCACTAATGTCCCTTCTTGGGCATATAGTGCTACATGCCGAAAGCATAGCATTTTACATGCTATGTGCTCTACCTCTGATGGGCATAGTGCAATGTGTTCTGTAAGCACAAAATACACAGAAAAGGCTAAAAAGGATAGTAGGCCCCACCAACTATAATGTGCTCTATACACCTAGAACACTCATAGAAAGCCAAATAAGCATATATGCACTATCGGGGTCGATATCGGGGACCTGTACCAAGCTGAATCGACAAGAACCCGAAATCATAGGTGGGTGAAAAGTCAGGGTCAACAGTTGTATAGGGATATAATGGTGGAGCACTAGATGAAAGATCTAGCGATGAGATGTTAAAGCTTCATATATAGATATACACTTTTGCAAGATTAATATATATGTCACACCCAACCTGATATAACACGCTCTCATATAATAACTAATAGTCTCCTAAGCAAGGAAATCATTAATTATCTTACAAGGGATCTGTACAATGTTTTTATTTTCGCATTTCAATTCATTTAACTATATCAAATAATGAGTACCTATTATCTGGTAACATCTGTAAACATGGGTAATATCAATACACAATAGTATGCATTCATCATATATCTATCATTCACAACCATACTATCATTCATCATATGAAATCTATGTATTTAGTTTTACAAACTTTAATGGTGTTGATATTACAAACAACAAAAGTTCATAGCATAAGTATTACTGTTATAAGGATTAATACAACAAGCTACATATACAAAAGACATCTTGGAGCATGTTACATTTGTTCAAAACTACTTCGAGAATGGGATTCTTCAAAATCGCACCCTCCCCTGATTATAGATTAGTCAATCTAAACTCTCACCTGAAAGTCCTGGTCCTGCGCTCATCAAATGATAAATGCTGAGTATAAAACTTAGTGGTGCTATAAAATGAGTAAGTAATATGATCACATATCATAAATAATATAATAACATAAAATCATGGTGAGCCTATATCATATCATGTCACTTTGTATTGTTCTTTATTTGCTATAAGCAATGTATATAACATACTGTGTAAAAATAAGAATAAATACCATAAAGAATCCACTATAACTTTTCCTGTATCAAATAATGTATTTGAACATCATTGCTCTGTATACTTTTCTATATAAGCATAACTATAGTGCATTCATCATTTCATGAACTGTATTTTCATGATATATGAATGATGTGTATGTCTATGAGAATGCAAGCATGCTTTACATTCTCCCTTTGATTTTCCTATAACATTTCATGTCATTTTTGTATGATTATGCACAATCTGTACTAGGTCCATTTCTCTATGTACAGGTACTATATAATACTCTAGTTCCAGTAGGAACATTACATTTCTTTGTGGTTTCATGATAGGAACATATACTATATTATTCCATCGAGGGAATTAATAATAACTCTATGACCCAGTACATTATCATTGAATATTACTCTGTATATCACTTTCTTTTCCCACCTTATATCCTCTGTATGATATTTCATGAATATGCCTTTATGTATGAATGATTAATGACATGATACATAATTCATGCTTTAATGATCATATGTTATCATTCATAATATAAATGCATTAGGTTGATATCATAAGCGGATAAGTGAGAAATCATTACTTCAAGACCTTATATGAAATCATAGAGTGAATAACACAAACCTTTTATTGCTTTTCCCTTATTAATATTTGAAGGAGAAGTATGGGTGTCATCAACTGAACCTGTAGCATTTCCAATTCATGTTCACTTAGTAAGGTCATTTACATATTATACTTAACTTATAACCTTAAAGAATCTATATCCATTCATAACATGTAATCATAATTTCAACTTGATTCATGATGAATATATAAACATAATACCATCTTATAATGTTTCACACTTCACAAGTATAGGTCATACATGCCTTTTGGCCAACTTAAGCCTTTGAACCATAATATCATCCATTAAGTGTGTTTATACATCATTGGTTTTCATTTGTATATATGGTTAGCCAATATCCATATTCATACCTTTACACATCTTTGCATTCAAGCATAAGTGCATATAGGTGTCATACATTTTCATATTGGTATGTGAGTCAAGTATTTAGGACATTTAAGCATGTATAAGACTTGTCATGGTCATGTGTGAACATATAGCATTAGCATCATTTCATACTTCCAAGTTTATATTCTTGTGTAAAATGGAAAGTTATAAGGTCTAGGTATATATAGCATCAATTTTGGAAGCTTAAGCTGCTCATTCATTAAGATGTCAAATCAGGCTAGTTAAGTTACTATTCATTTGGTCATTTTTATTATTCATATGGTCATTTTCATTTCATGTTTCCTTCTTCTTTTCACCTTATATGCATATGCTACTATGTACCCGTAATGACCATCTTATGAATCATTAATGACACTCAATTTTATTCATCATCTCATGCACATCTCAAGGTATTTTACCATATAAATAAAGTACCAAAACTTATACATTTATGGCATGCAACATAAACTTGTCGAAACTAGAAAGTGAAAGTACCTTTTTTTGTACATACTAGGACTAAATAACTTCTTTTTGCAATCTTCTTGGCCTTTAACATAAACATGTCATATACCATCATAAACTAGACTCATCAAGGTTTAATTCAAGCTATATCATGCAATTTATTTCATCCATTAATGCTATCAAAATCAAAAAGGCCAAATAGCCATATTAAGTTGCCAAAATGCACTATTTTGCATACTTCAAGGCATACTTACATGAATCTTGCAAGTAACATGCATAAAATTGCATAATTTTACTTATTTACCTTATATGGAATAAGACACATGCATATCTTATGCCTCACATGGCAATTTGTATGCAAAAAATCCATATAAGATAACTTATTTCATATGCTACACTAAAATGCACATTTTGAGCATACCACTAACTTGTACAACTCTTTCCTCTACCATAACTTAGTTATATAGTCACTTTTAATGCATGAACATGTTTTATTAGGTTATATCTATAATCAATATATCCATATTTACAATTATACATTCACATCTCTTACAACACATAAAGTTACACAATTTGCACATTAAGGTTCACACGCTGCCTTATGAATTTCTTCATGCATGTCTTAACCATTTTGGCCTCTAACTCACATTGACATCGAGCCATACCAAATGAAAACATATATATACATGTTACATGCAAACTTAGGTCCAATTAGCCAGCATACAACACACATATCTACACCTTAAGGCAATATGCACATAATATACCCAATTAGCATACCTTGTTGCCTCCTTAGTGAACATTCAACCTATCTAGGCTATAACTCACCTTTGTATGCAACCAAACCTCATTTTCATCAACTAAACACATCAATTAATCATTTTTTTACATAAACTCAAAGGCTACATAATTTTTCCCCCTAAAACAATGAAACCAAAAAGTCCCTAAATTGGGAAGCAAGTAGGAATTTAAGTTTCTATCACTTTAAATCATCTTTCCATCAACCTTTTAGCATATCAAATCCTCTAAACACCTTTAGAAATTATTTACACACTTTAAAAACCAATCAAAGTGACATATTCAAGTGATATAAGTTAAGGATTAACACCATAAGGGAAAACTCATTCGGCTACACATAACACTAAAAAAACAACTTAGCTTTCTTATTCTTCATCACTCAATCAAAATTATTACATTTACATACAATCATCACAGCCCTTAATCAACTCAATTCTTCATTAAATAAGTAAGAAAGCATAGAATAAGAAGAATAAGTCATTCATAAAGCATATATAACTTAAGGGAAGCATAAAAAATGAATTCTCCATGTGATCTTACCTTAGGATGCTATTTTTCTTTATGTTAGAGTATCAAAGAAAGAGAAGAAAAAGAAGCCAAATATGGTATGGTGAAAGAATGGTAAAACCAACTTATGTTCCTCTTTTAAGATAGCATAAGACTCTTCTTTGACTAAGTAAAAAAAGAACCAATCATAAAGTGACATTTGGTAAGCTTAGGTTGCTTACTTAAACCAATTTATTTCCACTTCTTCACAACCATTTTTACATCATGATTACATAAGGATTTCACTTACAATTGATCATAGTCACATGGATATAAGTCATACATATAATGGTTTCTAATAATAACCTTAACTTTTCATGGAATTCCATTTATGTCCTAGCTTACCATTTAACATACCATTTATTTCTAACTTCACTTTAACTTATATTCATACATTTTTAAATATACCGTATCACACAATAACATGTTAAACATGCCAATGTATCACCTTACATATATAAATTCCATCATAGAGCTTCATTTAAAGCATATGATAGAAGCATTCCAACTTTGTATCATTAATGCATATTCACTTCTATAATCATTTTTTCACTTTCTTTTCATTTCTTTCTCTATTAATTCCATATCATATGAAATTCCTTTATTTATAAGGTACTTCATATCACATTCATCATATCAAAACATTCATGCCATATCTTATTCATGTATTTCATGCACTAATCAATCATTCACTATAATGTATGCATAAAATTCATACACAAAGGGATGCTATATGTGTGGATGTGACAATATATATAGGTAATAATTAAGTTTTAAAGTGTGTAATTATCATATATTGAGTATACTTCAAAATATGTATATACCATACTATAATAGTTAGAGGAGGAGGTTTAATTTTTGCTCCATCTTCTATTTATTAAGTTATTATTATATTAGAGTAACAGTTATTCTCTTTGAATTATAAAGTTATCTAACTTGGGTTTTTGATTGAGTTCACTTAATTGCTTATATACATTGGATCAATTTTCTAATGGTTAGTTGTTGAGCATGATAGATATATTGAGTTGTAAATTAGATTCTCTGCACCCATTCTAGCTATGATATGTATGTATTAATTACTTATGGAACAATACTAGTTAGTAAGCTTGTTATATGATTGTAAATAAATATATGTATGTAGGGGCTCTTAGGTGCTTGAGTAATCGAGACAAGTTTGGTGGAGTCTCGAATGTAACCATCTTATAAACCTAATCATGTAAGAATATAATTAGGATCATATATGCACTAACCTTGTTATAAACTTATATTAATAAAGGTACAGATGAGTTATTCCTTGTTTAAAGTAATCTATATATAAAAAGGAGCTTATAATATGAGAGAGTTAACCAGGAAAGAATACATGTTATTCTTAGGAGAGGTGGCATTCATGAAGAACTTGTTGGTATATATATATTGTTTACTCAGACTATATGATTAGCTAGTTATATATATTGCTAAGTTCATGTTAATTAATGTATAAGTTTCTTTAATCTTGGGCTGAGTATTAAGTTTGAACTCCAACCATTAAAAATGATATAAGTTACTTAGCAGCTAAGTTTAATTATACATGTTGTTGCTTGATAGAAAATCTTTGAACTAATGATTGAATCAATTAGATTTATTAGAAATAAAGTTAAACTCACCTTTTTGTGAGTTGTATGCTTTTTTTATGACTCTAACCCTTGAATAAGTTATTTGCTGAGAGGAAAACACTGTATGTATTTTATACTTGAAATGTAGTAGCTACGTAATTAGAAGTTAGACCAAATTATTTTGTATCATTATAAAGTACCAAGCATAAGATATGTGACAAACTTACATCTACTATGTTGGTTATTTATTATGTGCATGATGTTAGAGTGGGTATGAAGTAAGGAAATAGCAAATCTATAATACATGATTATTAAAGAAAGCTTACGTACTAAGTTTTTGTAATGGAGGGCAATAATTAATGTAGTTAATGATTAATTATACAAGATGGTGAACTTAACTGAACTATTATTGCACCGTATAATCTCATTTCTTACGAGTCCAATATTCTTAAAGTTAGCAAATGCATTAATAAGGATATAATGACTTAAAGCTAATAATATGTAAAAGAAATTAATTTATAGTGATCAATATCATGTTTAAATATGTGTTTCATCATCTATATATATATATATATATATATATATATATATATATATATATATATATAAGTGGAAGTTATGGACAATTAACCTCAAGAAAGAAAATGGAATTTAAAAGAAGGGGTGCTAGATGACAATTGCTACCGCCTAAAGGAAAATAATGGCTAAAATGTGGTTAGACGGTGGGGTGGAAATGGTATATACATGTTAGTGAGACTTGATTTAGAGAAAGGAAGAAATTTGTTGTTGGGAGAGTCATTTGCAAGACCATATAACTTCAGGTAATTAGAGATTTAGTATATATGTAGTAAGTGATAAAGTAATTAACTGATTTAAATGTCTAATAGAAGGTTTAAAATGTTGATACAATAATAAAGATAAGTGCATGTAGTACATTTATTAAAGAATCAATTACTTAGTGTATGGATGTATAAAATATATATTTGGTATTCATTAACTGAATTAAGATAAGGGCTTGTTAAGTTGTAAGTAGATTATTAGTTATTTTGCAAATATGACAAGTAAGTTACTGCTTCTCTCGTAACTATGAATCTATGAATATGTATATGTTAGTTTAAGTTCAAAAGAGAAGTAGGAGTAGTAGATGGATGTTGGTGATGTAATTTTGGTATGTGTATATTAATCATGCATGCAAGACTTAACTTAATTTAGAGAGGGAAATAAATATCTAACTAGAATCTTGAGAAGGTTAGATATGGAGGTAAAGCTGAGTGGACCATAAAACTATTACAAAATTCTTTAGAAATGGACATGGTAAATGAGGTAACATAAATATAACAACCTTTGAATTAAGTAGCTTAGAATTAAAGGAAATTGACTTACTAAATGTGAGATTCAATGGATAGAACGCATCAATCAATCATTCTAAGATATAAAGAATTCTAAAACTTGTTTCCATAGCCTAAATAATTATGTGATTAGGTAAGACTTAAGCAGCACATAACTATATAAATTTCTAAGTTGGTCATATGTTGAAATTAGATACACCTTGGGTGCCAAAACAACAACTTACCATGATGTACACATGGGCTGGATTCCTAAGTGAACATTTGTATAGTTCTTAAAGATGTTCAATCTTGAATGTTAAGTATGCATTGTTTGAGCATTGAGATTATGTAAATGGCATCAGTCTATATACTATGAGAATTAACAAGTTGTTGTTTAGCTTAATAAAAATTTATATTAAATTTTCAAATTAAATTCACATGGCTTGATTAGATTAAAAAGTTATTTCTTGTACTGCCATGGTATGGGTCCATTCATGGTTGATTAATCGTGTTTTTCATCATAGAATAGTTCATTAATGTAAAAGAATAATGGCATAAAGATCTTGAATCCCTATGCATGGTTGCTTTTTGAATACAAGTAGCTCAACATTTAATGAAGTGTTGACTTGGAAGTAACACGAGAAAGGGATTAAATTACACCTAAAATTAACTTGCATTCCCAAAGAATAGTAATGAATTCTTATATTAATGGATCATGCATAAATTTAATTGGTGTTGTAATTAACAAGTAAAATGAAATCAGAACATGGTTATAAGAATTGTAACAATAAGATGTGAAGTATGAATGATGGATAGAAGCTGACTACTAAATTATGATGAAATTAATGTAGTATTAAGACTGAAGTAGAACTTGGATGTTGTGTACTAGCATAAAACAAATAATACACATACGTAAAATTATAGAATATTTATATGAGTTGGAAAGTATCTTGTTTACATGTAAAGGAAGATTAAATGTATTAATTAGTCAAGTTTGAACATAAATGATAAGAAGTTTCCAATCATGGTATGATATTCAATAATAGTTAATTAAATAATAAGGTTATAAAAAAAATTTGCAGAATATTGGGATATGTCAAGCAAATTCTATGATAAAAATATTTGAATATGTATTTGACTAGAACTTGAAGAATTTATTTATGTCACACGAGGAATGGTGAGGAATCACTACCTCTATTTTACATACGGATGAAGGTAAAGTAAAAATAAGTTTATGTCTAATATTATTATGTATAAATAAGAAATTCCTGAGCATGTTATACGAGTTATAACAATGGTAGATTGACATATATTATACATTTATTATGTTTTAGTAATGTAAATAGCATCAGTTACATTTATGTTTGTTAAATATTATTTATAAATAATGACTATTTAATTTTTCATCTGAAGCTACTATCAAGTTATACATATATACATATTCGGAGATTAATGGTGAATGGTGTGGCTTACGTTTATGCATATTACTAATGGGAATAAATAATATTCCCAAGCATGTTATACCAATTATGATGATAATGGTTTGATACACAATACACATTTGTTACATTTTAAAAGTGTAGATAGCATCGATTATGTTTATGTCCATTAGTCAGAATTTACAAATAATGATTATATATTCATTCATTTGTAGCTACTATTAACTTATTTATATATACATATTCAGAAGTTAACAATGAATGACATGGATTATATGATGCCTAATAATAGCTACACTGTGAATGAAATTGCAGGTAAAATAAAAAGCTTTACGATTCAAGCTTTGGAGTGTAAAATATTATGCATGTTTAATTATTATTCACTAATGATGGTTATGCAATAAATGGATATTTTGAATAGTTATAGATTCATAATTGTGTTATTGTTATTGATTAAAGCTTTGTAATGCAAAGCGTTATGAATATTTAATTATTTTATACTAATGTTGGAGATGCGATGTATCGACATATTTATATATATGTATAAATAAAATATGTATAAAAGGTGATATAAGGGAGGTGTTAATACATTTATATATGAAATAATGCAAAGACAGAGAAATATATAGATAGAGTATATAGAGGTACTAGAAAAAAATCATTGAAAATATGCCCAGTACAAATTGTACATAATCAAAGATAGAGATTGTTGTGATCATAGAGAAATGGTGAATTCATGGAAAATAGGTGAATTCACAGTAGAATGATGAAATGACAAAGAATAGAGGAATACGTTATACATATGCATTCATTATCATATAGCAATCATTCTTATGTAAATATAAGAATGCAACTTTAACTTTGAAGGAGCCAAATTATAACCAACATGTGGAAAATTGATGGGTATAACCAACATGGTAGAAGTTTATTATTTATTGTGATGATAATTCAATATTGGTGGAATGATTTTATCAATACCATTATATTGATTAATAGAAGGACATTCTAATTGATCTACAAGAAGGTTGATTTGTTTACAGAAACAGCTACTGGAATTCATTATTTATCTTTACTATGGTAATTGAATATTAATAGGATAATTATATCTATTGCTATATTTGTTATAGATAATTATTATGGATTTCTTTAATTGATTTATTTATTAAATGTATTTATATCATAACAAAATAATTGGATTTTATTCGTATCTTCTTTATTATTAAACATCACTGAGTTTTATACTCAATGTTTATCATTAAATGAAGACAAGTCAGGGGAACCCCAAAAGGATGTATGGATTAGATAAGCACCAGTGCAATCAGGATAACCCTACGGCTTAAATAACCCTTAGAATTATGTTTAAACTATGTAATATATTCCTAGTAAATATTTTATTATGCCACTATCATCATATAGTCTAAAGGCATTAAAATCTTTTATGCTTATAAATTAGTAGAGATGCTAGTAATATCTAGTGAATGAATTATCTAAACTTTATAAATAACATTTAGACACAGGGAAGGTTAGATGGTAAGTCACATTTATGATACAAATATTTTATACTATAGCTTATGCTGAAGCCATAGGTTACAATATAAATAGTTACAAAAATATACTAGATATATTTTATCAATTAAAAAAAACTCACAAGTCCTTTGTCGATTGATTAGTAAATCCCTAAGAATACAGTTTTTATTAATCACTCTACGGGGGAATGTTTCACCAATCGGGTGTGACATTGAAGCTCTTGATATAGAGGTTTTATGAAAATATGTGCATGTGATTTGTTATATAAATGAATTCTAATATAACATGATTGTTTTACATATGGTCTATAAGAAATGATGATACATGTCAATGTGTTTACTTTTAGAATGATTAATGAGATTCTTAGATAAACGATTGGCATTAGTATTGTTACATTTAATAGGAATATGAGTGTCATGTAAACCATAATCTTAAAGTTGTTATTGAATCCAAAGAACTTGAACATAGTAATAACCCTTAAAGACTCTTCATCAGATTCGGAGTCTGAATAAAAGACAGAAGGAATCTTATTCCTTCAAGTGGAAGAAAAACTAAAGTGGCAGACAAAGTTAAAAGAAAACAGTAAGTGGCAGACAAAAGTAAAAGGTGAACAGTATCTTAGTGGTAGACAAGATACTATTCATGAACAGGAAAAAATAAATAGTAAAGATTCTAAAATTTTCTATATAAGGGAGCCTCTCCTCTTGTGAAGACACACACGCATATACACCCTTCTCTCTCTCACACATATTCCTCTTCCTTCTCTCTACAACCAAACCCCTTTCTCTTTAGTTTTCCAATCAAGGTTCTGTAAGAAGTTCATAAGTAAAAGGTAAAGCTTGTTTGTAAATAATATTTAAATAAAAATATTTCCTTCTTCTCTTTTATTTTCTAAGTAAGCTATCCTTAGCCGAAATTATTTTAAAGACCGTGTTAATGGCATATTTCTTCTCTCCTTCCACACTCTGACTTAACTCTGGGGATCCCAGGTTAAGGTTGTAAGAACCCTTAAACCAACTGTATGCTTGTGACTAGTGCATGCTATATGTAAAACTGTTTTCATAAATCCTAAGTATGCTCTTGAGTTGCGGCTTATGCTGATCTTCTCAATCAGAAAAGGAATTATAAAATACTGTTCAAATTTATACTGTTCCGGTAAATATACCATTTCGATTCTGATAAAAAGAACTATTCCAATCCATAGCAGGACAATAACATATAGGCCTGATCCATTGCAAGACTTAGTAAAAAATAAAGTATATTGGCTAGAAACCAAAAGTTGTGGGCTACTGGCTCAAAGGAGAGTATAAAGCCCAGTGGTGGGAATCTCTTGTACTATTGGTATAACAATGCCATGTACTAAAGACTTATATGGATAATCATATATTTATATTTATATTTATTATACTTATAAAATTTGATTTCTGTACTGCATTTAACAGACTTATAATTTATCTTATAACATTTCACTATTTTTGTTTCCGATTAATTAATTATTACATATACCTTGGAATTTTTGATGACATATTAGAAACTGATGAAGATAATGATGATATAAGAATTAAAAATAATATTAAAAGAACAAGATATCAATAATCGATAAAGAAAGGTAAAACGGTCCAGAGTCCAGAAGGTTTGCTGGTATCAGAGCCTGACTTTCTTTGTCTGGTAGAGTTATATATAAAGAGTTTTCACTATTAATAATTTATGAAAATATTTTTAATCTGAAAAAGGTTTTGGGTATGCTAAGTAAGTCCCGTTGTGAGCCGTGTTAGGCATTTTAGGGCAGTGAGAGCAGTGGCCGCTACCAATTTGAAGATTAATAATATTGACATTAATTATTAAAAATGGAACCTTTTTTATGTAAATCTATGAGCAAGGCAAGGTCAGAAAATTCTGAATCATCAGAAATAAAAAGGGTAATTAATAAAAATGAAGTAATTTTGGTAGACTTTAATAAAGCAATAAATGAATAGGAAATACCTAAAGTAGATAAAAAAAAAATTTACAAAATCCTGAAAATAGATTTATTAAAATCAGATTATGTAATTAAGGTAGAAGAAAGAGATGTTCAATTAAGTAAACCTTTTGAAAGAATAAATCTATTATCACCTAAAACATTAGAACACCATAAAAGTAAAAAATATAAATATATTCATATTGGATTAATTCAAGTAGGTATAAAACCATTAATAAGGGAAGGTTTGAATACAAGTATTTTGGCAGTAATACGTGATGCAAGATTTGCAAATTTTCAAGATTCGTTATTAGGATCTATTGAAACAAGTTTAAGTGAAGGACCTATTTCATTTGAAGTTTATCCAGATATGACAATTTCACTAAATGATTTAAATATTTTAAAAAGTATGGTTTTGGAAGTTAAAACACATAATTATAAAATATTACAAGGATCAATTCTAATAGCATTAATATATAAAATCCATTATAAAGCTATGATGTCCGCCTTTGGAATAAAATATAAATTACAACCTAAAATGGGAGAAACTAAGTTTTTTCAAACTAATTTAACTAAAACAATTCAATGGAAAGATATATCATTACCAGAAGAATGGGTATTAGAAGGAGTTGTACCTCTACCAGAACCTGAAAAGATATCAAACCTAATGTAAATCTAAGTAAAATTAAACAATTTGAAGATGGTAAAGTTTCACTAAAATTTAATAGAAGAAGTATGAGTAGTAGATATACGGATACATCTTCAACTATATCAACAGAAGAATTAGGAAGAGTATCTAATTTACCATCGGTAATTTATGCATCATATAAAGAAAATGAACCTAAACCGGTAATTCAGACTTTAGTAAAACCTAGATTTTCTACATCTGACATACCAGACTTGCATAAACATCTTAAAATGAAAGGAGTGGATTATAGCTCTACAGTTCCATAAGTAATTTATTGTTACACCCACATGGAAACCCTAGGAGCCTTATATGTTTGTTTGCCTAAGTTTAGATGAATGCTAGTATTTGCATGATTGAATGATGATTGGTATGTGTATGAGGATGGCTTTTCCTAAGGACAATGTGTGGATGTATATTGTGTTTAATATGTTGATATGCATTGCTCTCCTTGGAATGTATGGAATTTCATTATGTTATAGGAGTTACGGTGTTTGTTTGTGAGTCGTCGCCTTATCGGGAAGCATGTCTTCTCGGTGGGATGAGGGACGATGAGTATGTGAGGCTAGGATTGTGTTTAGAAGTGTGGTTTAGGTGGGTATAAGCGTTGGGACAGGTTACGGGCGAGTTAGGCTTGCCAAAATGGCAAGTTATGTATTTTTAGGGAGTGGTACGGGCGTACGGGTTGGCCGTACGGTCGTACGAGACAGAGAGGAAACA